>QJPP01001644.1:0-39411 GCA_003996215.1 Jaltomata sinuosa | reverse complement strand
TGTCACGACCTAATTTCTCAGTCATGATGGCACCTACAACCCCCGGTAGGTGAACCAATCCCCGTAGCCCAGAACAGTTAGTAATGGGCTACTATCTAACAAATAAGAGAACAAGATGAAGAGAACAGATAAAAGGACTAAAAATATATATATATATGCGGAAACTAAACCAAACCCCAAGACCTGGTGTCATAGTATAGAGCCAAACTACATTGAGTGCAAATAAACCAAAACTATATATACAGATGTCTCTGAATGGTAATAGAGTACATGAAGCAAAAGATAAACTAAATCTAAGCTCCGATCGCCAAGATCTCACCCTCAGTCTGAAGTAGTCCCCAGCAGATCTCCAAGCACGAATCACAGCGACCAAACGGCGATGGCCCACGCTAGGATCTGTACCCAAAGATGCAGGGGGGTAGGGGTGAGCACCAAATACGAAGCATAAGGTACCCAGTAGGTATCATAGGCCGACTGGGCACATATAAGATAAAAGCGCATTAATAGACAGAATAGAAGCAAGCAGTCAAAGAAATCAACGAAAGGTACACACGAACTAG
The DNA here is from genome assembly GCA_003996215.1 of Jaltomata sinuosa. Classification (NCBI taxonomy): domain Eukaryota; kingdom Viridiplantae; phylum Streptophyta; class Magnoliopsida; order Solanales; family Solanaceae; genus Jaltomata; species Jaltomata sinuosa. The sequence continues at coordinate 38,851 of QJPP01001644.1, read as the reverse complement.
CCCAGAGGGAAATCAACAGAACCACATGTGAGGCTAGTAAGCAGAATATACACACCATAGGCACAGGTGAAAGTAAGAAACAACGCACCTGGGGTCCTTGCAACAACAGTGTATACAAAATAAGTTCACGAAATGGTCGGTATACCAGTAACCTCAAGTGTAAGAAGAAGAGTGAAAGAGTAATAATAGGCATGCTCAGAGACATGAATCAAGCTCAACTAATCATATCAATCATAAATCCAGAAACTAACAGTCTAGCAGTAACCAATCTCGTACTTATCCATAATAGAGAACAATTCCTGTAAGTAAATAGCAAAAGTCTACCTACAGTCCCCCGGCCGCCCATACAACCGAGGAACACAAACAAGTGAAAAAAAAACCTCCGGCATCCCATACTACCGGAGCGTACAATCAACAAACAACAAACAAGGGTGGAGCCTCAAACAATGAATGATATGATGCATGAAGATCTCAAGTGAAATGGTATCTCTGTATGTACCTCCTCCGGCGCCGATCCGGCCCAGCAGGTAGGTTCCATGGAAGACACTGCCCGTATGCCTCTACTCCACCGTATACCCCTCCTCCGGCACACGCAGCCCGTAGCCCCTGGCCCGGATCGCAAGGTCCATGGAGGTCCCAGACCCCATACTAAAACTCAGTATCAGAACATGTCGTCCGGAAGCAAGTTCGGTATCAAGATAGAGACCCAGTCTCGAATATGCATGCCCAGACCCTGTCCAGGACTAAAGTAGTAGGAAAGTACCACAAAAACCCCTCCAAGGGTGCCCGAGAATAACCGGGTCGAAACAGTGAAAAGTCATCTCAGGTGCTCGGTCCGACCGAGGCTAAAAATCATCTCAAGTAGCAAGAAAACTCAACTAGCACCCCGGCCCTGCCGAGTCTAGCGTTAATCGTAAAACTGATGATTTTAAACATAATTTTACTTTCCTTTATCCATAAATATTCACAAGTTAAATCAAACCATTTCAAAATTATTTCCATAAAAAATGGTCCCCCGGGCCATGCAAGGTTTAGAAAATAGTGTCGGTAGGCCCGAAGCCAAAACCATAGTAAAATATGGATAAAACCTCTTTATATGCATGGAAATGGTATGATCACACACAATAGCTGCCCAGCAGCTCACAATCAACCTATCGACCCTGCACAAGCCCACAGCTACTCAGCAAGCATAACCAGCCTAGAAGGATAATTATATGCCCGGGACTCGTGGACATTCCCAAAATCCCACCTTCTATGTTCCAGAGTCAGCAAGGCCTCACAGGACCACAAGGGTAAATAAAATATATCGGCAAATACTACAAGCAACGGAGGAACAAAAGTAGGCGGACATGATTTAACGTGACAAGTGAATGATGTACTGTGGTAATTTTTGCACCACAATTATATTTCAAAGAAGTATTAAGTAATGTTGGCAGCAACTTACATAGCAATTTGTTCAAATGCTTTCAGTGAATAGAAAGCAATTACTTGAAGTTATCCTTGTTAATGCTGCAAGTTCCAATGATGCCACCAATTAGGTATGGCTATGGTGTCCACTCCCTCCACTTCCACGTGGAGGTAGAGGTGGCACCAAAATATTCATTCCCCAATACGTATATATTCGGGTATTGCATAAGTTCGTAGTATAATAAATATAATTTTTGAATATACCATAATCATTAGAAAATTATTTTGAATAAAACCTACTATATTATAATAATAAATTTCAACATAACTAAATTTACTATTTTCGTTAAAATATTACAATGTATAAAAACTTTATAAAATAAATACATATACAATTATAACGTATGAAAAATACTTTCCATAAACCTTTAAAATATTTTAAAAAGGTGATAATACTATAACTTTCTTCCACATTCGACTTTTAAATAAAATATTTTCAAATACACGCGATGTTAATAAAATTCTTAAGCTTAGGCTCGTAATTCACCAACGCACGATTTTGATACTCAAGAATTCTCTCGGGATCCTCCCTTATGTTTCATCACTGTTTCGGAACTGAAATGGCGTTTTAAAACGTAAAGTTGAGGCTTAAATCGAGTTTAACCCGACCCGATTCGCGACCCGGTTCGCAACCCGTTTTCTGCCAGACAGTCCGCGGTAAAACAGTCATAACTTTTTACTCCGAGATCAGTTAGACGTGAGGTTTTGTGCGTTGGAAACTAGACTCGTAGACCTTCGATTTGGTATTTTGGGGGACTTCTAACTTTTTATATATTGGTATAAAAGCGTAGAGACATTTTACCCAAAGTTCAGAAAATTTGTTAAAGATCTTCCGATTACTTTTGCCGACTTGCTTGGCTTCAAAACTTGTAATGCGACCAAACAAATGGACCCAACACCAAAATATCGGTCCTGACAAGCCTTAAGTGACTTGGGGCCACTACAAACAAGCTCTAACGGTTCAAGGAAAACGTATACGTGGAAATAACCGGAAGGGTCATTACACTATAGTACCCTGCTAACCCAACAAAGCTGCAAACCTCAGTACGAGTAGTCGGTCTTGGCCAATCATGGATGACTGAAATCTTCCTCCGGTCTAATCTAATCCCATCTTTAGACACCACATGCCATAGGAATTCAACTGACTCAAGACAAAACTCTCACTTTGAGAACTTGACATAAAGTCGATGATCTCTCAATGTCCGGAGTACAATCCTAAAGTGCTGCTCATGCTCATCTCTACTCCGCGAGTACATCAGGATGTCATTTATGAAAACTATCATAAATGAGTCCAAGTACGGGCTAAGCACCATGTGCATCAAGTCCATGAAAGTTACGGGGGTATTAGTCAACCCAAAAGACATCACCAGGAACTCATAGTGGCCATAACATGTCATGAATGCTATCTTAGGGATGACTCCACCCTAATACTCAACTTGCTATAGCCTGACCTCACATCTATCTTCAAAAACATGGCTGAACCCTGAAATTGATAAAACAAGTCATCTATGTGTGGTATTGGATACATATTACTCATAGTCACCTTATTCAGCTGCCTATAATCAATACACATCCGCATTGACCTATCTTTCTTCTTTACGAACAAAACCGGAGCACCCCAAGGCAACACACTCGGCCTAATGAAATCCTTAGCTAACAAGTCCTGTAGTTGCTCTTTAAGCTCTCTCAACTCAGCTTGAGCCATATAGTAAGGAGAAATGGAAATGGGCTTGGTGCCCAGCTCTAATTCAATAGCAAAATCAATATCTCTCTCTAGTGGAAGGCCTGGAAAGTCGGTAGGGAACACATCTAGGAAATTTCTAACCACAGGAATGGACTCAAGGGAGGAAGGGATGGCACTAGCATCTTGGACATATGATAGATAAGCTAAACACTCGCGAGAAATTAACATCCTATCTCGAAAATAAGAGATGATCTCAGATGGTGTGTGGCTAATAGAACCCTACCATAAAACCAGGGATACTTTGGGCACGACTATGGTAATAGTCTTGGCATAACAGTCCAAAATCGCTTGATGAGTGGATAACCAGTACATGCCAAGAATCACATCAAAGTCTAACATATCAAGGATCATCAGATCACCCCAAGTCTCAATATCTCCAATAGAAATCATACAGGATCTAATAATCTGATCCACTACTAACGAATCTCCTACTGGGGTCGAAACAGATATAAGTACCAATAATGACTTATTAACCAACCCCAAATAAGTCAAATAGTAGGAAGAAGCATACAAGTAAATAGATCCTAGATCAAATATAGCCAAAGCTGACTGACGGCATAAGAAAATTATACATGTGATCACAACATCTGAGGCCTCTGCCTCCGGTCTCCCAAGGGCCGCATAAAACTGATGATGATCACCTCCTGACCGACCGCTATCCCTACCACTTATCCTACCATGTGGGGCACTCCCACGACCCTAAATACTACCTCCTCTAACCAGTGGCTGAACTACACGGATAGGCTGAGCCGGTTAAGCGGTTGGATGAACTGTACCCCATTATAGGCAATCTCTAGCATAGTTCCTAATAACTCTACACTCATAACAAGGCACTGATGGCCTACCCTTCCTGAATAAACTAGCTACACCGGTGTGGCCACCATGTACTGATTCCCCAAAAACTGAACCCATTGGAGTCTAACCACTATAACCATGCTGGTTTCTCATTCATCGGAAGTCAGGGCTAAGAGTTATCATGAGTTAACTCTGGATTATCTACTAAAGGTTGTAACTTTGAACTCAACTCTAAAGGAAGTGACTTCAGGGTTGGAACATTATAGCAGAGGCGGGCATAAAGTCTATGAGTGTTTGGATTGAATCCCTTGGGACTTGAAACAGAATCTTAGTCTGTAGGAATTAAGACTGGTTTGTAGATTTCCTACCTTATCTTACGTTATTTGAAGTTGGACAGGAATCCTAAGTCGAATGAATAATATTCAGACTCTTTATGGCTCTCAATCTCAATACTAGCTGGGGTTCAAACTCCCTTGACTCCGGTCTTGAAAAAACTTTTTTGAGCAAGATATGGGCTTTAGAAGAAGGGATTAGGAATAGGCTTCTCTTTCCTGACTATGTTCCCCCAGATCAAGAGATGGGAGATTATCTACTTGCTTCTTGAAGACTAATAGTTAGGCCTAAGGTCGTGTTAACTAAATATCATGACTTCTCGCTTTTCTAACTAAATAGAGAAAGCTAGAATTCTGACCTGCTTCCGACTTCGAAAAGGTCTAGTCTGATCTTCCCGACTGGTACCTTTGTAGGAGTTTCCTATGAGAAGTGTGAAGGGAAGACGGAACTGGTCAACTAGACTTGCCCTGGTGCTGTTATGGCTAATAACCTAAGCCCCACTAGCCTGAACCTCTACCACCATAATGGGAACCACTGTAGCTGCTCTGATGTCGAGGCCTCTTATCTTTGGCCCGTAGATCATGATGATGCAACTCCTCCACGGTATGGGCATAGTCTGTAATAACCTGGAATAATCAACCACTAGCAACTAGTATCTCAGTTTGCTATCTAAGCTTTGTCCCCAATCCCCCAACAAATCTACAGACTTTTTCAGGCTCGGTGGGCATAATCATACCCCCAAATGGAGCAAGCTGGTGGAAGTGAGTCTCATACTCAATTACAGTTATAGAACCATGTATAAGTCTAGTGAACTGCTCCCTGCGACTCTCTCTATTGCTCTATGGCAAGAACTTTTCCATCAAGGCCTCATAAAAATTGGACCAAGGTAACAGAGATGACGAAGATGGTCTGCAAGCAACCTAGTCCCTCCACCATAACATAGATAGGCCCTTTAACTGATAAGTAGTATATCCAATAGTGTGAGTCTCCAACAAATCCAAATAGTGTAATATATCCTCACAGGTAGAAATAAACTCACACAGATCCTGACTTGGTATACTAGCAAATCTAGGTGGAACCAATCTAAAGAACCTACCCAATGCCTTCCGCTTCATCTCTATCATAGCTGGGCAAGAAGCAAAAGGCTAACAACAGATGGTACTGGAATAACCTTAGCACGGGGAGCCATAGTAGCAGGCTGCACTCCTAAACTTTGTACACCTAGGGATTCCCCCTAAGAGGATATATGTGGCACATCTGAAGGTTATCCCTTTATCATACCCAACAACTGAAGAAGTAAACCCCGAATATCAGACAAAAGAGTTGGAGCTGAAGCTGGCACTGAAATTGGTGCTGGCACAGGTGGTACCTGGGCTATCCCTCGGTCCACAAGTTTTTGCTCTAAAACAATCTTGGGCTCATACTCAGGCTCAACCTTAAACCTAGGTGATCTAACTGGTGTCATTGCTCGAGCATGTCCCCTAGCTCTACCTCTATGACCTCCCCGACCTTAGTTGGATTCGGGGGTACTAGAGTGGAAGGCTGACCACCACCTGATGTCAACGATCTCATACGAACCATCTATGGAAGAGTGAACTAGAATAAGTGAGATTTCAGGAAACCATCATGGACAAGACGCATGATATAGAAGCAAGAAGGGAGTCATATTTCCTATGATACCATTATAGCCTCTTGAAGATTGCTTATGGACGTCTCTGCCTCGATCCGCATGACTCTACTAGATATTGGCTCCTATTCTGATGACATCGGTGAACCTAGGATCTGATACCAAGCTATCACGGCCCAATTTCTTGGTCATGATGGCACCTACAACCCCCTAGTAGGCGAACAAATCCTCGTAGCCCAGAACGGTTAGTAATGGGCTAATATCCAGCATGCATGCAGAAGAACGATAAATAAGCAGAAGCAGGGGAACAAGATAAAGAAATAACTAATAAGAATACATAAGTAGAAGCTAAACAAAACCCAAAACCTAGTATCATAGTATAAGAGTGGGTACTAAGTATGCAGAGTACAAAGGATCCAAAAGAATATATACACATCTGTCTCTGAATAGCAAAAAGAGTACAAGATATAAAGGATGAGTTAAAAGGTAAGCCCGACGATTAAGAGCTCACCCTCAGCCTCGAATAGTCTAGATGATCCGCTCGCATGAGTCTCCAACGAATCAGCGGTGATGTCTCACATAAGGATTTGCACCAAGAAGATAAAAAGTATAGTATGAGCACCAATTACTATGCAACGGGTACCCAGTAGGTATCATAGACTGACTGGGCGCATATAAAATATAACAGCAATAATATAGCAGAAAAGAAGCAAGTAGTCACAGAAAAAATGAATAGGTACACGAAAGCTAGCACAAAAGGATACAAGAAGAAAATAACTTTCTAGGCTAGCTAATAGAAATATACATCACATAACATAGGTTAAGGAGGAAATAATGCACCTGGGGTCCTTGCAATGACTGTATATAAAGAGATTTTAAGAATAAGGTGGTATATCAGTAACTTCAAGTAAAAAGCAAAGAAGGAGAGGAAATAACGATAATCATACTCGAAACCAAGACTAATAACCAAGTCATGTTAGTAATAACACTTTCAAGTCAGGAAAAATCAACTGAAAGCCCAAGTATAACCATCAAGAGAACCAAAAGTATATAATACAACTCTGAATTTCAAGTCTTTGAATATAACCACCACAAGTATCAATATCGCGATAAGATAACAATAAGTCTACCTACAGTCCCAACGGGTGCCCATACACCCGAGGAACGCATACTAGTGAAGACAAACCCTTCAGCATCCCATACTACTGGAGCATACAATCAACAAACAACAATCAAAAGTGGATTCTAAAGTAAATTAATGATATGATGCAATAGTGAAAACTAGGTGGACTAGTAACTCCATATGTACCTCATCTGGCGCGTATGGGCCTAGTAAGTAGGATCCATGAAAGTACACGACCTGTATACCTCAACTACATTGTATATACTAAATCTTATATCTCAATAATAGTACAAAGTATGTCCAGATACACATATGTAGCCAAAGTGTCAAAAATGCATGCCCAGAGCTTATCTGGGTCTAATACAGTGAATTAAGTTTCAAAGAATCCATCAAGGGTGCCCGGGCATAACTGAGTCTAAAATAGTAGTAAAAAATTCTGATGCTCAGCCCGTATGAGTCTAGTACCATCTCAACTCAATAGGAAACCAAATGTAGCACTACAGCCCAGCCAAGTTTAGCATAAGTATGAAAATAGTGATAAAACAATTCTTTTAACTCTCTTACCCCAAGAAGATCCACAAAAGTCAATTCCAAATTGTTTATAACTAGTTTTTCTACAAATGAGTCCTCGAGGCCATACAATGTGTAGAAAACCATCAATAGTAAGCCCAAACCCAAAACCATAGCAAAACATGTAAAAATCTTCTTTATATGCATTAGAATGTCATACTCAATCACAAATAGTAGCCCAATGGCTCACAATCAACCTATCGGTCCTATACAAGCTCCAATCACTCTACAAAATAGATAACCAATTTAATAAACTAATATCGATGTCTGGGAGTCAAAGACATTTCTAAATAACCCTCTATCTATAGTCTAGAGTCAAATACAAGGCCCCACAGGACCACAAGGGTAATACTATCAACTATAATGAATACTATAATCATCAGTATAAAAATAAGCCAGACATGAAGAAGCGGACAAGGTCTGGGGTACCAAGCTAATAAACCCAACCTAAGGATGCTAATTATTATAACTATAGCCTATATACGCAAAGTCTAAAAGAGTTAAACCATAACCTACATTTCATCCGATGACAAGCAGCTAGAACGATGATGTCTAAGCCTGAACTGCTCTGAGAAGATCCAAAATGAAATAAAACTATCACAAATATAAACTACGCATTAAAATAAGACTAACGATACCCATATAGCTAAAGGTATAGTCGGGTTGAAATTTGGGTCACAAGAAGGCCTATGGGCCTCACAACCCACAGCCAAAAATGAAAAACACCATAATGTTCCCTATATTTCTGGGAATTCATGCCCCAAAATTGAGCGGAATCGAACCATGAAAAAGGGTTAAAACAACAAAAAAGCTACAATAATAAAGAGGGAATTTTAAGGGATTTTAATGGAAATTAACATGAGAACTTACCAATTCTAGACGCCAAGAATGCACCTGGATCAGTAATATATATTCCTCAAAGTTATGGGAGAGCGCAAGTGAAGAAATGGTGATTTTTGGAGCTACAAGGGAGGAGAAATGGAGTTTTGAAGAAAGGAACAAATGCTAGAAATTTGAAGGGAAACAACTTATAAGCTACCACGCCCAAGCGCACCGACAGTCATGCAAGAACAGGCATGTTGGCACAACAGTGGACACACGTTGTAGGCAGGCTGGCACCCAGGCGTGCTGCCACGCACCAGGGCATTGGCTTCCAAGCCTTGCTGGCATGAAGGTGTGGCCCCGGCGATTCCCTGGAGCTTATACCAGCAACAGTAGCAGCCTATTGACAACCTTGGAAGATTTTCTCGAATGGACCTCCAGGAATGAGTCTAGGGTCCTGCGAACACAAACAAGTTGAGTTACTCAACTAAACACGACATTTCGAACTCAACATAATTGACAAAAATCCCAACGGAGGTTGATATAACAAAAAGTGCGCTCTGCACCCAAAACAAACTTTAGGCCAACTTTTCCAAAATAGAACACCATGGCCGAAAATGAGTTTGGAAGCCTTGGGACCTGAACCAAAGGTCCCCCTAGTTCAAAGTTGACATTCCAAAGCTAACGGCACTATCATAATTTCTATCCGAGGTTGTCTTCTCTGAATATTGACTAAAGTCAAACATTCAACTTCAACCGGCTAGAAAACACAAAACCCAACACAACACCAAATAGAATGCTCCTAAACCCCAGCCAAGGGTCCACCTAGATAAAAATCCATGCTCTAGAGCTAACAGAACTATAAGAATTCAATTCTGAATGTGTTTATCAAGAATGTTGACCAAAGTTAATGATATCCTAAGTTAACTCTCTAAAATAGGAAAACAGCCATAATGACCAAATGAACGACCAGGGCACCAAACCACCAATCCCAGTAAGCTATAAATAACTTGGGCTGCTTCAAGTAAACCCTAACAGTACACGAAAATCCTAAATACAGGAATAACAACAAGGGTCATTACAATCCGACAAAGATTGAGGCAGTTTGTGATTAGGCAATGCCTACTGCTCCTATCAAGGTTCATAGTTTCGTCGAGTTGGTAGGTTACTAAAGATGGTTTATAGAGGGGTTTTCTTTTATAGAAGAACCTTTTACTAGATGTACTCAAAATAAAGTCCCTTTCAAGTGGTTTGACGAGTGTGAGGTGAGCTTTTTGAAGCTCAAGGGTTTATTGAATTTAGCTCATTTTCTTACTCTTCCAGTTAAGGACTAGGATTTTACCATATATTATGATGTTTCCAGAATTAGGTTGGTTTGTGTATTGATGCCACAGGGATGAGTTATTGTTTATAGTTTTAGACAGCTAAAGGTTCACAAGAGAAACAACCCCACTCTTGACATGGAGTTGGCGGCGGTAATCTTCACCTTAAAAAATTGGAGTCACTATCTGCATAGAGTTCATTGTGATATCTTCACCGACCATTATAGTGTTCACTATATTTTCAAGTAGAAGGAGCTAATTTGAGATAGCATAGGTTATTAGGGTTGCTAAAGGAATATGATACTTGAATTCTCTATCACTCTGGCAAGGAAAATATGCTGGCAGATGCCTTGACCATAAAGGTGGTGAGTATGGGGACTTTGGCATTTCTGGTAGCAGAGGAGCTACGTTTGGATTTGGACATCCAATCCTTAGCCGATAGGTTTGTTAGACTTAATATCTCATAGCCTGGGCAGATTCTTTCTTGTGTTAAAGCTAGGTCTTTATTGTTGGAGAAGATTCGATCCCAACGGTTTAATGATGTGAAGTTAAGAATGATTCAGATAAGGTTTTGAGCGGAGAGTCTAGGAAGGCGACCTTAGATCCAGAGGGTGTTTTGAGGATTGAGGTTCGTATCTACATTCCTAGTGTTAGAGACTTGGTGAGATTGATTATGGAGGAGGCCTATTGTTCTAGATATTCCATTCATCTAAGGTCAGCAAAGATGTATAATGACTTGAGGCAGCACTACTAGTGGTGTGGGATAAAGCAGAATATCTCAGATTTTGTGTGTAGGTGCTTGAACTGTCAACATATGAAGTACGAGAACCAGAGGCCAAGTGGTTTAACCAAGAGACTACCCATTCTTGAGTAGAAGTGGGAGTGGATATCTATGGACTTCATGGTAGGCTTTTCATGTACTTTTCAAAGATTTGATGCTATTTGGGTCATCATGGATAGGTTGACAAAGTCTGCTCAATTTCTACTAGTTTAGACTTTGTATTGTTCAAAAAGGTTGGCTCAGATCTATATTTAGGAGATTTTCCATTTGCATGGGGTGCTTGTTTCTATCATTTTTGACTGTGGTACTCAGTTTCAATTTACATCGTGCTTCTAGAGGTCAGTTTAGAGAGAGTTGGGTACCTGAGTGGAGCTTACCATAGCATTTTATCCATAGATTAATGGTTAGTCAGAGCAGATAATATAGGTTCTCAAGGATATGCTACGGGCATGTTTTATTGATTTTAGAGGTTAGTGGGACTAGTTCTTAGCATTTGGAATTGTGCTAATGGATTCTGAGGAATTCTTGAGTATCCAAATGATTTGGTTGGGTAATAGAATGCTTGGCCTTATTATTTAAAATTGTATGATTATTGGTGTGGTACTTGTTCCCAAGCGCATTCCACATGAATTGTTCTGCGAATCACATGCTTAATACATAAGAAGACAAGGGATTGAAAAATCCCAAGTGTTTTCCCTGTGCGTTTTGCATGCGGAGCACAGAACTCTACGTGCAAAATGCACAAGGCACATCACCTTGTGAAATAATGGTTGCAGTTCACTATTTTGAGGGTCAAAGCATGGTGTGATGCATACCCTCGCTGATGCAGTCCACACCAGCTTCACACCTTAGTGAAGAAATCCCTATAAGTTTCTGATAGCTCATGCTATGTCACATGCGATGTACACTATGCATTGTGCGGTTTGCATGAGCCACCAGTTACCTACTTCATTTTTCTCCTTCATTGCTCTCTGCATTTTTAATTATTACCTTCTTTTAAATTGTGGGTAGATGCCAAGTTCCTGCTGCTAACCTCTATTTGCAGGAATATGCCTTCCAGTAGGCGTCACCAAAAGAGGCAACCTATAAATCGTACTTCCACATCCACAAATGTGGGCTTGCCTATGCAGGATGAGGGTTCTACTGAGTCTGAAATCTGATTTATCCTTGAGTGGATGGAGGCATACTAACAAAATATTTGGGGGAAGCAATCATTTGTTAAAGAAAAAGAGTTTAAGGTTGAATCATTCGAAGCGGAGTTCCAAAACATACCCCGAAAATTCTGTAAAAGAGCCTGAGAACACTTTGCCAAAACTCTAGGCCCATACTTCCCTGACTTGGTATGAGAGTTTTATGCTTTATATTGGGCTAGACAAGGCATTCTGAAACATAAGGGCCTGACAAACAAGATACCACACCTTGATTTAGTTTTAGTGAGCGGCAAGGAGATAGATATCACCACAACAGCCATCTGTTTTTCCATATGGGATAATGAGCCAATTTCAGAGTATTGATATATAGAGTGTGTGGCTACAAAGGAAAACCAATACGAGTTGGTTGCTTGTGTCATCGCAGAAGGAACCCCTTTTGGGGCCATCTCAAAAAGACCCATCTACTGATCAGATCTTAAGTTTGAAGCTCGGATGTGGTTAGACTTTGTATGCACACAACTTATCCAAACTAGTCATACCACTAAAGTGACTATAGAGATTGCCATTCTCATTGCATACATCTTGTATAACTTCTGACTGCATGAAGGGGAAATCATTACCGAATAACTCAAGTGGAAAACTAGATACGAGTCCACCTCCATGGCCTTTCCTGTACTCATATCACTCTATTTTTAGGCATACTACCCTATGTTTCATTCAGTAGACAATACTAACCAAGTTAATGGCATAGTATGCTTGGACACAAGGTGGGACACAGATGCTCCGCATGTAAAGAAAAAGCACCTTGCTTACAATGCCATGTTAGTCATTGCTCGTGTTAAGAATGTTACTCATGATCATTTGGACACTTTCTCCCACTCTAAAGGAACATCAAACACCATCGAAAGAACTTCTCAAGACACTTTATCTCAGGGTAAATTGCTCAAGATCAGTTAATTTACTCACAAAAATGAGGATGGCTAAGAACATTTCACGCATGATTCAATCTGCCATTAAATCAGCTTTGAAGCCGATAATGTCAAGTGTGAGCAAGCTTTGTGCTAGAATGGATACCATAGAAGTCGAGGTTGATGATCTTAGCCAAGAAATACCACATGTTGAGCCAAATATTCCTAATTGGGATCTTAATCTATCACCCCTAAATTCTATGTCCTCTCCAAGGCTTGCTAGCCCTCCTAATGATTGATGCATAGGTTGGGACCCCAATTATGTCAAAAGTGCATCCAAAATTCAAGTAGTGTTTGATGCTCTATTAGACCAGCAATATCCAGATCCTCATGATTCACCTATGACTTAATGGAGGCATCTACCTAGGCCAAGTTTGGCTGCACCGCCACCTTCTTATCATGAGTGGATGACCGCTGAGAACAATTGGTTCATGGATGACCCTGTTAGGCCCCTTCAGCTGCAATGGGACCCTACAATAACCTCGTTGCAGGGTTTCAAATTGACATAGTACATGCCCACATCCCACCACCGGCAGCATCACCACCTCGGTCTCATAGGTCACCTCAGCGAGTTTACTTAAGGAGGCATCATCCCCACCATCAGCATCACCAAGGAGTTTTTGCCCTCATTCTTATCTAAATAATTTTTTGTTATGCATCGAGGGCTATGCATGATTTATGTTTGGAGGTTGTCTGTAATTATTCGTGAAGCTAGATTTGCTTTTTGGAGGCCATGTGCTTAATTATGCCCTCAGCGGGCTTGATGTTTAATTTCTTTTGGTTTTATGCTTAATTTTTCCCTTTCGGGCATGATTTTTAATGTCTTTTGGTTTTGGTTTTAATCTTGATTGTGTACTGAGTTAGTCTTACACGATCCCATTATCTCGCTACCCGTGCCTTGCAATTGCACCAAGGGCCTATGCCGAGGCTTATTTTTCAAATGATTCATGAGCGAAGAAATTCAGTAGTCACCTTGTTATTTGTAGTTAAGCAATAAACTCTGAGTGTTTTCTTAGTACCACGATTCTTTCCCAAGGAGCAAATAGTTATTCTTTAGTTTTCTTTTTCTTTATTTTATTTTTCTTTTTCTTTCGTTTTTGTGTCAAACCAGGTTGGTGTTTTCTTATGATGGATTGAGAGGCGAATTTCTTAAGGGAAAATGCCAACTTTTAGTTTTAATTTTAGTCTGAGCTTTGCTTGTCTCAAGATAGACCCATAGAAGATTTTTCTTGGCAAGATTTTTTGGAAATGAAAGGAAAGAGGAAAAATAATTTTTTGAGGAAAGCATTCTCTTGTCATGACTTGCACACTCTCGTTTTGGTTTGATCAATTCACAAACGATTGTGTAATGAACTCAGAATATCTTGTCAAAATTCATTCATCCCAATTTATCTTGAGACCAATGTTGAAAGTTCTTGTGAGGTGATGTCGTGTGTGGTGAGGCTTTACCTTGATTCTCGTGCATGCGTATCATCTAGAACTTGCCCCGAATGTGATTCAAGGCAAAATTCTAGATATGACTGAGCTTGGAAGATGATCTTAGGCCCTTATTAAATAGACACTTCACCCAAATGACTTTACTTGACATCTATCCTAGTCAATCCCTTTTGAGATTGTGACCATTCTTTGGCACCTTGTTTGATACCTTAACCATTTTGGAACCTCTATCTCGACACCCGTCCTTCCTAATGGCTAGAAAGTGAAGCATAGGCTAAAAGCATAAGTTTGGGGGAAAATAAAATGACAACATAGGCAAAAGCCTAAGTCTGGGGGTGTATATACTTAATGTGGAGAAGAAAAGGAATGCACTTCAAGTGCAAGGTAACACCTTATGTTGAATTGAAAATTGCACCAAGAGTTCAACCCAGTGAGAAAAATGAAAAGAAAAGAATTGATGCTACCAAGCAAAGGTGTTATAAGGTGGTTGAATGATCAAATATTGAAAGGGAAAAGCTTGGGTTGTGTGTGGGAGAAATAAGGTGAAGCCAAAGTTCAAAAATTTGAGTGGTGTTCAAAAAAAAAGATAAGAAAGAGCGTTAGGGAGGTTTAGTCACTTGAGCCAAATGCAATCCTCACCTTAACCCTAGCCAACATCGTAACCCGAAAGTCCTTAGTTATTTCGAGCTTGGCCACTCTACATTAGTGGCGATTTACATGAAGGGCAAACCTATGGTTTGGCATATATGCACTTGAACTTCCTTGAGAGAGTGAGAGTCTTTTCAATTATCTTCTTATCCCTTGTATTGTGAATTTCATAATTGTGAGTGGGATTCTCTCTTGTGGTGAGTGGTATCATGCACTTGAATTGAAACATGAAGTCTATATTTCAATTGAGAGGAATTAATGAGACTAGTTGTGTGGGAAATCTCGAGTTAATACTTTAGGGTCCATTCTAATGACTTGAAAATCTTTATATATTGTTTTTAATGATAAATTCCCTTGATTTTAAATAAGAATTGAAGTCCTCTTGAAAAGTTTTGAAATGATCAATTGCCTTGATAATGTGGTGGTTCAAATTGAGATGAGCATTGTAGTTGAGTCTTTTGTTTGAGTCTTTTTTGTTTTAGTTTTTAGAATATCTTAACCCTTTTTGTCGTGATTGAGTTCTTGTTTGACAAAGGGGTGCATGATTTCGTATGTAAAATTGCTAGTGGGTACTTGGGATTCCACTTAGATTGAGGCTAGAAATAGTTTAATTCGCCAGAAACACCCATTTAAAGGTCTAAGCTAGAAATAGTGTGACCTCCCCAAGCCTATATTGGTTTGTTTATGCCTAAACAATATTGCTTGAATAAAGACAGTTGGGTGAATGATTGTGTGATCGAGAGATTACCAATCATGCTTAAAACTAATGCTACCTATGTTATTTAGTAAGAATTTATGAATTTGAGCAAGTACCTTGACCAGTGTTCGAGTCCTATCAGAAACACATCCTTAGTCGTCCTCTTTCTTCTTTACACCCTGCATTTTCTTTATTGTTTGGTTTGGAATTGAATTGTGATAGATTCCCAATTCCCCCTGATAACGCCCAAACTACACCTCAAATTAACGAAGCGTAAGCGGTCGTAGTCAAGTAAAGAACCCAACAAGGTTGGGGTCGAATCCCACAGAGAATATGGTGAAGATTAAGCCTTTAGTGAAGTACGTGACTGATGGTCAATAGTTTCCGGTAAAAAAGAGGGGGGGTTTGTGTGAACAAATTGTAAACAAAACAAGTAATAAACGTGTGAGTTTTAATCAATATGAGAGAATGCGAACTAGGGACGTGTTCACCATGGCGTTGTAACAATCGATTCTAGGCGTTACAGGGTTCTTTCTATATGCGTGTCACGATGTGATTGCGTCAATGGTATCGTCTAAACGTCTCTCGACCAAATAAACAAATTTCATCTTCTATTCTCTCGACCTCGAAAAGATGTGCTTTTTAGCTTTCAATCCTAAACATCAAGTAGATTAATCCAGTTACGGCATTAATCATTAAGACGAGAGTTGGTAGTCTCGAATCCTTGTCGTTAATCAAGTTTCCCGGTATTAATCTCTTTACTCAAGCAAATTAAACCTAGGCATGTTCTAATGTTTGCAACCACTAGAAAACGTGACATAAAGTATGATTAACAACGTGACTACATGTAAATTGAACCCGTCGCTACCCGGAATCTATGTCGCTACTTTAACCATGGCTCCCACAACCCTAGTTGCGGGAGTTTTAGTTATTCATGCTCGAAGAAGAAGAGAAGAAATTCATAATAAATGAAATAAGATTCTTACAATATGATGAAAATACCCTTCAATAATCCAAGAACAAGAAAAACCAAGAACTCACGAACGAATCAAGAACACGATTTCAAGAATAAGAAAACGCGTTGTTGCGCTCAGAAACGACTAAAAACTATTCTAAAACTATTGGTTGAACGATATGTACAATAAACCTCTCATAGGGTATTTATAGGAATCAAAGAAACCAAATCCAAAATGGGTTAGGATTCCTAAACGGGGACAGCCGCTGGCGCGTCTGCCTTAACTTGACGGCCAGGCTGACGGACCGTCAAGCCAGTGACGGACCATCGCCTGGACCGTCACTGCTAACCAGTGATGCCGCCTGAAGTTGCTGCCTTGGTGTGACGGTCACTGTGACGGACCGTCACATGTGTGACGGGCCGTCACTCAGGCCGTCACTCTTAGGCAGAATGTTGTTTTTCGCGTCTTTCCTTCCGTTTCCGTGTTTGTTTCCATTTCCTACAAATACAACATAAAAACATCAAAAACAACAACGGTTGCTTGAAAACGTACGATTGTTCTTAGTAAAAAGGAGTCGAAAGTGACGTAAATTAGCGGCACATCAACACCCTCAACTTAAAACGTTCGCTTGTCCTCAAGCAACATGACATAAAACAATAAAACGACTCAACTAAGAAACAAACTCGTGTCTATAGCAACTCATGGCCATTCAAAACTTATTCAATTAAATCAAGCTCCCTCGTAGCACATAAATGTATGAAACGCTAACTTGCAAGGATCCAAACATGTCATTCCGATATGATAGAATATTATGCATACACACGCGCAGCTATCCTAACAATCAATAGACAATACAGACATCTTGGTGCTCTCACCACAAAGAAATCCCTCACACAAGATTTGGGACTAGGTAAGCGCTCACACTCACAAACGAATTCAAACAATGCACATGCGATATCATAGGCTTGCCCTTACTATTCGATTTCAGGTCTTCAGAAAGCCGCTCAGGATCACTACAGGACTTGTTTAGGCTTGTAATGAGGCTTCAGGTGCAGGTAGGATACATTTAGGGGTTAGTGACTAAGCCCTCCTTGGAACCACCGACGTCTTATTACCACATAACTTTATTCTGTCCATCCTTATTCACCTTTTTATTTGGTTCTCTCTAGCTACAGGTGCGGCCTCTTTATTTTGACAATTCTTTTTATTCCTTTTTTGATCTTTTTTTCACTTCTTTTTATTTTTCTTTTCTTAGGCACACACCCGGACTTTTCGTTCTATTCACAACCAATCCTCTCCATCCTCTTTTTCTTATCATTCACCTTTGTAGTAGCCACCCTCAACTTAGGCTGATTGCCTGCGTTGAGGTGCACGATGTCCAAGGAAGGACCAGGGCCAAAATAGGGATTCAAAGTTAAACAGGAACGGTGACAGGTTATTGAAAGAACAAGGTCAATTATGGCTCAAACAGGGATCAAAGGATTATTCATATTTGGACGGTCTTTTAGGTTAAGTGGACTGCACACAAAAAGGGCCTGTGATCCTTTCCTAAGCAACCAAACTTCAACTTAACAAAATAGGCCGGGCAAGTTCTAGATGCATGCACAGAGTAGGAATTTATAACAATAATCTCACACGCTCTTGGCACCAAGACACTATATCGCTACCAACTATCAAACAACCGCTCGGCTTAAGCATACTCATTCTACTCATAATCACACAATGACATACAAGGATCCAGACAGTCAATCGTTTCAACATAAGCTCAAAACCAGAAAATTTTTAAAGGGCCTTGTTTTTAAACAAGAAAAACGTCATGCTTGCATAGACACTAGTAAAACGACTAAAAAAAAAATTTTAAATTACAACCTAAACATGCCGGTTCTACTAGATAGCACACCGGAGGAAAAGAACTCGGCAACAAAAACCCTCGGTGGTGACTCACAGGTTTCCCCACACCCTCAACTTAGACTCATGCATTGTCCCCAATGCATCCATATGAAAGCTAAAAAAACTGTGAGAATTAGGAATACCTGTGAAGTCGATCGGACTCAGATTCTGGAACGATGTTGGAGACCGCCAGGGTCTCCAAAACAGGAAAACTCGATGGAGTGTGGCGTTCCAACTTCCTCTTTGGGCTCCATCGCTAGTCGCGACAACTTCTTCGCTCTTTCTTTGCAGATTCTCTTGCGGTGTTTTCGTTTTCTTGATTTATTTTCACCGCCTTCCTCTACATGTTTATGCTCTCGCATCATCCTTCTTACCACAGCTAGAGTCTCGACCAAACCCTTCTCCTCAAGTTGTGCATCCGCAGGAACTTCCCCAATAGCATTTATGACCGCGACCACCCTCATGTCACTTGGTTGCTTCATCACTCTGGACACATCGAACTTGACCATTTCATTGTTCAGCCTGAAGGTCAGTTCGTTTTTCTCCATGTCAACCAAGGCTCTTGCTGTGGCTAGCCATGGTCGTCCCAAGATTATGGGAACTTCGAAATCCACTTCGCAATCCAAGATCACAATGTCAGCTGGGAAAATAAGCTTACCGATCTTTACTAGCACATCAGACAATATTCCCACCGGTCGCTTTACTGAGCGGTCAGCCATCATCACTCTTATGGACGTTGGTTTAGGAGCTCCCAAACCCAGTTGTTTATAGACGGCTAGCGGCATCAAGTTGATGCTAGCACCCAGATCGCACAATGCTTTCCCGAAGTTGAGCTTCCCAACAGTGCAGGGAACAGTAAACGCACCTGGATCTTCCTTCTTTTCGACTAACGACCTAGAAGAAATAGCGCTGCAGTGGTGGAGGTTGTCTTCCGGTTCATAACTTACCGACCTCTTCTTAGTAATCAAGTCCTTCATGAACTTGGCATAACCGGGCATTTGTTCCAGCGCTTCCACCAATGGTATGTTTATTGAAATCTGCTTCAGCATGGTCATGAAGTTCAGGAACTTACCGTCATCAGCTTTCTTTTTCAAACGCTGGGGGAAAGGAGGTGGTGGCCGAGGCATCATAGTTGGAAGCTTTTCAACTTCCTTGCTTTTCTCCGCGGGCTTTGGAGTTTCCTCCTCTACCGCCTCTTCATCATCCGCATCATTGCCTTGAGTCTGAATTACCGGATGTGATTCCGGTAACGTTCTACCGCTTCTGGTCATGATAGCCATACAGCTTGCGTCATTCCTCGGATGAGTGGTGTCGCTCGGCAAGGTACCCGTCTTCCTTGGGTTTAGAGATGCCGAGATGTGACCCACTTGCTGCTCTAATTGCTTGATCGCGGTTGAGTGTGACTCCACTACCTGACTCAATGTTGATAACTCATTCCGCATTGCCTTTACCCCAGAGTCAGTCCATTCCACCTTCAGCAGCATCTTCGCCATCATGTTCTCAAGTTTGGACGTTTCAGCCTCGCTGCCAGTTTTATCCCGATTCCCAGGTGGTATATACAACCCACCTCTATCGGTGTTGTTCCTCCAGTTTCCTTGGTCGCGATCTTTGTAGCCACTTTTCTCATAGTGGTTGTCTCGCTGATAACTCCGACCTTGGTTTCCCTGGCCATTGGCCTGGAAACCCCCCAAGTAATTTGCCTCCTCAGTCTCTGTACCTTGGGAACCCACAGCTTGTACCTTCTCCATACCTCCTGAGAACAAGTG
This sequence comes from Jaltomata sinuosa, assembly GCA_003996215.1. NCBI lineage: Eukaryota > Viridiplantae > Streptophyta > Magnoliopsida > Solanales > Solanaceae > Jaltomata > Jaltomata sinuosa. The sequence goes on along the minus strand of QJPP01001644.1, from coordinate 18,754 downwards.
CTTGGTCAGTAGGTCCAACTGTGTTTTCAGATGCGCCATGTCTTGGTCGCGCTCCTCCTCTTTCCTACGCTGCTCTGCTGACATACCAACGGTATAGGTGCTAGCTGCAACCTCTGAATCTCGTGTATGCCAGGCCCTGTTGGTTCTGGTGAGCCTGTCCAAAGTAGTTGTGGCCTCAACAAAGGTGAGACCCATGAATGCACCACCTGCTGCGTTGTCTAACGTCGGCTTGGTAGCCGAATTCAGTGCCCGGTAGAACGTTTGCATCAAGAAGTTATCGGTCAACTGATGGTTCGGGCATTGGGTTATCTTCTTTTTGAATCGCAACCAAGTCTCGTGCAGTGCTTCGTGCGGTTGCTCCCTGAAGTTGCTAATCTCGTCCCTCAACTGTATCATCCGAGAGGGAGGAAAGAACCTTTCTAGGAAAGCTCCTCTCAACTCTCTCCACGTTGCGATAGAGTCGGGGGTCAGCTCAGTCAACCACAATGCTGCCTCATCAGACAGAGACAATGGAAACAACCTGAGCCTGATCGCTGTCTGACTCACGCCTGGCAGCTCAAATGATTTGCAGATCCCCACGAAATTCATTAAGTGCTGGTTTGGATCATCACCAGCGGCACCACGGAATACACCTCTCAAATTCAGCAACTGAATCATTGTGCTAGTGATATTGAACTTTGCTCCGGGCGGTAGCGGTGGAACAACAATGGCGCCCGTAGCGCCAGCTCCATCTAGATCGAGATCCTCATCATTCCGTGCGACATCATCCAGCAGACCACCAGCATTCAGATTTTGTTGGGCCTGCAGTTCTGCAGCGATCCTTGCTGCCTCGTTTTGTGCGGCCATATTCTGCCTTAATGTTCTCGCAAGCTCGGGGTCGTAAGGTACTGTTGCTTCACCCGAGCTTCGGGTACTTAGCATGCACAAATCTGTAACCTATCAAAAACAAAAACAACAAATAAACATAAAGCATGAAATTATGACTAAGAGTCAAATAAACACACTAGACTTAATCAAAAACCGTATTCCCCGACAACGGCGCCACTTTTTGATAACGCCCAAACTACAATTCAAATTAACGAAGGGTAAGCGGTCGTAGTCAAGTAAAGAACCCAACAAGGTTGGGGTCGAATCCCACAGAGAATATGGTGAAGATTAAGCCTTTAGTGAAGTACGTGAATGATGGTCAATAGTTTCCGGTAAATAAAGGGGGGGTTTGTGTGAACAAATCATAAACAAAACAAGTAATAAACGTGTGAGTTTTAATCAATATGAGAGAATGCGAACTAGGGACGTGTTCACCATGGCGTTGTAACAATCGATTCTAGGCGTTACAGGGTTCTTTCTATATGCGTGTCACGATGTGATTGCGTCAATGGTATCGTCTAAACGTCTCTCGACCAAGTAAACAAATTTCTTTTTCTATTCTCTCGACCTCGAAAAGATGTGCTTTTTAGCTTTCAATCCTAAACATCAAGTAGATTAATCATCAAGTAGATTAATCCAGTTATGGCATTAATCATTAAGACGAGAGTTGGTAGTCTCGAATCCTTGTCGTTAATCAAGTTTCCCGGTTTTAATCTCTTTACTCAAGCAAATTAAACCTAGGCATGTTCTAATGTTTGCAACCACTAGAAAACGTGACATAAAGTATGATTAACAACGTGACTACATGTAAATTGAACCCGTCGCTACCCGGAATCTATGTCGCTACTTTAACCATGGCTCCCACAACCCTAGTTGCGGGAGTTTTAGTTATTCATGCTCGAAGAAGAAGAGAAGAAATTCATAATAAATGAAATAAGATTCTTACAATATGATGAAAATACCCTTCAATAATCCAAGAACAAGAAAAACCAAGAACTCACGAACGAATCAAGAACACGATTTCAAGAATAAGAAAACGCGTTGTTGCGCTCAGAAACGACTAAAAACTATTCTAAAACTATTGGTTGAACGATATGTACAATAAACCTCTCATAGGGTATTTATAGGAATCAAAGAAACCAAATCCAAAATGGGTTAGGATTCCTAAACGGGGACAGCCGCTGGCGCGTCTGCCTTAACTTGACGGCCAGGCTGACGGACCGTCAAGCCAGTGACGGACCATCGCCTGGACCGTCACTGCTAACCAGTGATGCCGCCTGAAGTTGCTGCCTTGGTGTGACGGTCACTGTGACGGACCGTCACATGTGTGACGGGCCGTCACTCAGGCCGTCACTCTTAGGCAGAATGTTGTTTTTCGCGTATTTCCTTCCGTTTCCGTGTTTGCTTCCATTTCCTACAAATACAACATAAAAACATCAAAAACAACAACGGTTGCTTGAAAACGTACGATTGTTCTTAGTAAAAAGGAGTCGAAAGTGACGTAAATTAGCGGCACATCACCCCCCTTTTTATATTATTTGTTGTTTGGACAATCTACTCCCGTTGTGAAGTCTTTTCTACAATCTCTTAGGCTAAGATCCCATTCTCTGTGGGATCGACCCTGACTCCCGTCGAATAATATAAATTTTGTTTTGCTTAACGATCACTGATACCTCCATCTCAAAGAGTACATTTGAGCATTATCAGTTCCCACAACCCTAGTTGTGGATTTAGCTACTCATGTTCATAAGTAAACAATCAGAAGTTTTTGAGGAATCAAATAAATCTGGAATCTTGAATAATTAAAGAAGAATCAAAAACCAAGAATCAATGGATGATTAAATCTCTCCAAACCAACAACAATATATTCCCAAGTGTTTTTGAAGTTGTTTGCAACAAAATAATAGAGCATAAAACATAAAAGAAAACCTAGGAAAGGTATTTTTAGACATTACGAATCCTATCCTAAACAAACTTGGAGAAATTGGTTTCAAAATTTCACGGACAAAATCCATGGTCCGTGGATCCTTCTACAGCTCGTGAAAGCTCCTCGTGAGAATCAGGCTTCTTGTCTTCTTACAGGTTCAATTCTATGAATTCATTCCATGGCTCGTGGATTGATCCACGGCTCATGGCCTGGCCTCATGGATCTCATGAATTTTTCTCAACCTCTGATTAGGTTTCACAATCAGGAACCACGACTCGTGGAAAGGTCCACTACCCATGGACCACTGTCGTCGAACTAAGGGTTCAGGCACCTTTGCATTAGTCTTTCTACGACTGACTTCCATGACTCGTGGATGCTTTCATGACTAGTAGAGTTGAGTCTTGGAAGTCAGTTCTGGCCCTTTCTGCAGTCTTATTCTTGACTTAGCCTCCGAATCCTGTTTTCCTGCAAACAAACTCAAAAACACATCAAATCTACTAAAAATCACTAAAGAACATACACCAATTCCATGTTTTAAGCATTGAAAGTACCGTAAAACCATGACACATAAACACCCTCAACATAAAACTATTTCTTGTCCTCAAGCAATAAAACAAAACTATCCTATAATGACGCTTAAGCAAGAGAAAGCTAGGAACTACGATAGTCACATCGTTCAAGCAATTCAGCTCATAGCAAACACCCCCTCATTCTCAGTGTAAAACAAGTGCACTTGTAGCTTTTATCAAGACAACACAAGAGGGTCCATGGATGACATCACACTATCAATAGATAAGCTAGCATACACATATGACACTTATCCTAACAATTAGCAATCAATGTTACTATAGTTTCCTCAATACAAAGAAGTCCCAATCACATAGCAGTTCATTCAATACATGGGACCGGAATAGAATACTCACTCTCACAAAGAAGTTCAAGCAATGCATACAAAATACCATAGGATTGCTCTTATTTTTATACCTCGGTTTTCAAATAGTTGGACTAGAATCACTATAGGACTTTACTTGGCTTGTAACGTAGGCTCGGGAATAGGTGTGGTATATTTGGGAAATAGTGAATATGCCTTCCTTGGCACTATGCTATTTTTCTTCAACTTTTAGACCAACACTTTCTCTCCCTTATTCTCCATTTCTATTATCTCTTTTTTATTAAGCGACGGGTGTGGCTTTTATTTCAAACTCAACTTTTTCATCAAATATTTTCTTTTTCCTTTTCTTTCTCTTTTTTTCTAGAACATATGCCACACCCATTATTTTTCCTTTTTTATCACTAACCTTTTCTTTTCATACCCTATACTTATCATTTACCTTCACAGTAGCCACCCTCTACTTAGGTGATTTGCCTGAGTTGAGGTGCACAATGTCCAAGAATAGACCAGGACCAAACTGAAGGTTTATAGAAAACATGGAAGGTAAATAGGCTAAACAATAAAAAAGGTCAATTTTGGCTCAAAATCATGGATCAATGGATATAAATTTTATTTGGATGGTCATTTAGGCTAAGTGGACTATTTCAAAAATAGCCTATGATCCTTTCCTAACCAACTATCCTACAACCTAGGCAAGACTAACCGCGCAAGTTCTTGATTGTCACATACAACAAGAACGATGCAAAACAACTCACACACATATGGCATATAGTTATACTATCAATTTTCCAACTATCATGTTCATGACCTAGCATAAGCTATTCATCACATCGTTATACATAATGTCATGCACAGATCCATAGTGGTCAGTCTATCAAAAACTGCTAACATGTCACACAAAAACTAGAGGGGTCTCCATTTATAGTCAAAATCAATTTCAAAACCAAGCCATAGACTGTGCTAAGTTCCTATTCTTCTTCTACTAAAACAACCTAGCTAAACATGTTGGTTCAACAGAAATAAAGGTCCTTGGGGAAAGAACACAACAAGAAAACCCCACAGACTCGGATACTCAATGGTACCCTCTTTGGGCTGCCTCTCAAGTACCACTTGATTTAATATTGTGGCATGACATGGGTGTCTCGACTACTCAGACTTCACCAAAATACCCATCAAAACCATACGGACGACTGCCCCCACCCTACAAAAATGGAATGTGCATTGTCCTCAATTCATAGAGAAAAGTAAATACGCAAGAAGGTAGGAATATATCCTCTCCGTCAAAATTCATAATAATAGCTACAAGTCCTTCAACACCAAGTTGCTCCTCAACAGACACTATTAGTTGCTCCTCGTCAACCTCATCAATAACTGAAACTATATGCATGTAATCATGATGTTTCATTGATTGGAAGACATTTAAAGTTACCACCTCATCATTAAGTCTGAATTTCATCTGCCCAATCTCCAAGTCAACTAAATTGAGTCCACTAGCAAGGAATGGGCATCCTAAGATGATAGGAACCTTGAAATCTACCTCACAGTCAAGGATCACAAAGTCTGCAGGAAATATAAAGGTGTCAACTTTCACAAGTACATCATAGAGAAACCCCAATGGCCTTTTCACTGTGCGATCTTCCATAAGAAGTCGCATAAAAGTCAGTTTGGAGGCTCCCAAGCCCAAATGGTTGAATACTTCTAGTGGCATTAGATTTATACTAGAACCTAGATCAAACAATTCTTTTGCAAAATAGAACGCTCTGATTGTTCAAGGAATAGTGAAAGCTATAGGATCTTTCTTTTTTTGCATAAGAGAATGAGAGTCTATTGCACTACAGTGGTGCAAAATATCAGCTTGCTTAAAACTCACAGTTCACTTCCTTGTCACCAGATACTTCATAAACTTTGCATACCCAGGCATCTGCTCCAATACTTCAACCAATGGAATATTCACTGAAAGCTTTTTCAGCATGAAGATAGACTTGCGATATTTACTGTTCTCAGCGTTTTTGATCACTCTTTGTGGGAAAAGTGGAGGAGGTAATGGTATAGGCTTTAAGATCTATGGAAACTTCTCGATCTTCTCTTTGCTGTCTGCGAACTTCTTCTAAATTGGATTGTCATTGCCACCCTTTCTTATGAATCAACCACACTTTCAGCATCATGTTTCATAGGCTCGGCCGATTCATCAACAACTATAGGGACAGGAGGATCAACAATCTTTTTTGCACTTCGAGTAGTCACTGACATATAATGCCTATCATTTTTTAGATTTTGAATTATATTGCTAGGAAGTGTACCTTTCTGGCACTGGTTTAGGGTTGTAGACATTTAGCCCAACTACTTCTCGATTTTCTTGATAGAGATGCCATGCAACTCTACTTTTTGATTCATGCATGAGATATCAGCACAAATTTCTTTCAAGTTAACATCATTTGACTCCACCTTTTGAAACACCTTAGCCAACATCTCTTTGACTTTGTTTGGATTAGATCCTCCTTCACGGTTACCAAGATGGACATACAAGCCACTTCTATCATTCTTATATACATCCCTCTTGTTCTAATCACCATCTCTATCTCTACTATTGCTCTTGTCTCTATAACTATACCAACTATAGTTATTATCTTTATCTCTGTATCAACCTTGATTTTCTTAACCCCACCAAGTGTCTTGATTGGACCCTTGGCCGTTGGCCCGAAACCTCACCACCTGATTATTCAGAAAGTTGACCTCTTTATTAGATGAAGCATCCTCTAGCCTGGGTGCTTTATCTTTTGAGCCCACAATATTTACCTTTTCAGCTCTGTTATTTATGATAGGTTTCACAATAAGATCAACACTCATCTTCAATTCTACGACCTCTTGGCTCAGCTCTTGTAGTTGTTATTTGTCTAAAGATTTTGCAACAACATAAGTTCCTGCTGAACTCTCAGAATCTCTCATATGCCAAGCCCTATTCATCTTTTTAAGTCTATCGAGCATCTCAAAAGCAGCTGCATAAGTATTTTCCATGAATTCTCCTCCAGTGACTATGTCAGCTACAACCTTGGTGTTCGCATTTAGTGTTTTGTAGAAGATCTCCAATAAAGTGTCGCTAGGAATCTTGTGATTTAGCACCTATTTCTGCTTTATATTGAATCTAAGTCATCTCAAATAGAACTTCTGTGTTCAAGTACTTGAATTTATAGATCTCTTGCTTGAGCTGCCACATCTTTGATGGAGGAAAAGATCTCTCAAAAAACTGGCTTTTCACTTCTCTCCATGTGAATATTGAACTATCAGGAAGTTCAGCAAGCCAAAGTGTTGCTTCTCTAGTCAAAGAATATGGAAATAGCAACAATCAGATAGCATCTTGGCATACTCCTGACAGGTTATAATCCTTGCAAATCCCCATAAAGTTTAACAAGTGTGAATTTGTATCATCAGTAGACTTGCTAGCAATAATCCCTTCAGGTTCAACAACTAGATAATAGTGCTTGTAATGTCAAACTTTGTATCATTAAGCAGTGGTGGTAGTACTATAGGGCCTGTTGTTCCTGCATCATCAAGATTAGCTTTATCATCATCAAGATTAGCTTTATCATCATCAAGATTGTTGCAAGGGTTGTTTTGGGGTTGTTGTAGCTGGTGGCCCCTATTCCGTCTCTGTCCAACCAGATCTTGATTTATATTACATCGGGTTGCCTCATCCCTTGTGGCTTGAGCATTTAGTATAGCTAGACGAGCAGCCTCTTTCCTTGCTTGCTCACCTGCAATGTTCTGATTGGCTAAATCTGTGGCAGCCTGAGCATCCTGTGGAGCTTGAGCAGCTTTATATGCATGAATCCTTTATTGTTCTTTGGCAAACATCTGAGTGGTGGCCTGTTCTGGTGTCTTGACAACCCCGTCCTTTGCCATGTTTCTCAGAGTTCATTGGAGTTTAAGATAAAATAGAATCAGAGGATTGTGTTGACTCTATGTACTATGCATGCACAAGTGTGCAACCTATGAAACAAAACAAAAACAACAAAAAAGTAAATCAAGAAATAAGAACTAATAGTCAAATAAACACAATTGCTCTTAATCCTAAACTGTATTCACTGGCAATGGTGCCAAAATTTGATTCACCCAAATTACACCTCCAAAAGGAAGTACAAAGTGATCATTTGTAAAATATAAAACCTCACCAAGGTTAGGGTCGATCCCACATGGAATATGGTAGGACCTCGGTCAACTATTTCTTTGTACTCTTAGCCATATTATTTTGCTAAAGAGGGAGTTTTAAGTAAAAAGTAATGATTGTAAAATATCAAGTAACAACGAGTATTAATATTGTTGTAATTCAGAGGGAGAATGGACTAGGACTATGCTCTCCATGAGTTCATAAAGTAGTAGGCATTGTACTAGCAATCTATTTTGGTACTTAGCATGCAAGATCAGTAAGTTAGGTTCACCTAAATGGTTGATCACCTAGATAGATGAATTTCACCACGCAACTTGGTCCATCAAGATATTAGATAAGGGCTGGTAGCGTCAAATCTCCATTATAACAACCTTTTTCCCATTTGTTACCTTCTTGGTCCGGCAAGTAAGAATAAGGCAAGTTCTAACATTGCACACTATTGAAAAGCAATCAAAGCAAAGGGAAGAACAATACATGCATAAACACCATTCTATAATTGCTGAGTACTTTGCCTACTTTGTTAACCCATCATGGTTCCCACAACCCTAGTTCTGGATTTAGCTACTCATGTTCATAAGTAAACAATCAGAAGTTGTTGAGTTATTCATAATCATATAGTTACAAGATAATGTAAAGTAATCCAAAATCTTGAATAATTAAAGGAGAATCAAAAACCAAGAATCAATGTATGATTAAATCTCTCCAAATCAATAAAAATACATTCCCAAGTGTTTTCGACGTTGTTTCCAACAAAATAATAGAGCATAAAATGTAAAAGAAATCCTAGGAAAGGTATTTATAGACATTACAAATCCTATCCTAAACAAACTAGGAGAACTGGGTTCGGCAACTTCCACGGTCCATGGATCTTTCTAAGGATTAAGGAAGCACCTCGTGAGAATCAGGCATCTTATCTTCTTACAGGTTTCATTCCACGAAGTAATTACATGGCTCGTGGATTGATCCATAGCTCATGGACTGGCCTTATGGATCTCAGGCATTTTGCTCATCCTTTGATCAGGTTCCACAAATAGGAACCATGGCTCGTGGAAAGGTCCACGGCTTATGGACCCCTATCATCGAAATTAGGCTTTAGGGACCTTTGCAGTACTCTTTCTTTGACTGACTTCCACGACTTGTGGATGCTTTCATGACTCATAGAGTTGAGTAATGGAAGTCAGTTTTGGCCCTTTATGTAGTCTTTTTCTAAACTTAGCCTCTGAACCCTAGTTTCCTGCAAACGAACTCAAAAACACTTCAAATCTACTAAAATTTGCTAAATATCATACCCTAATTCAAAGTTTTTAGCATCGAAAGTATCATAAAACCATGACACATCAGTTTTAGAAGAGGAAGAAGTTTAAGTTGAGCATAATGAAGTTGCAGAACTAGTCCAGGGGATGGGCACGCACCTAGTTTAGGGAGGTGTGGTGCAGGTCCCATTTTTATCTGAAGTAATCCAGCAGGTTCTGAGCTTTCTTAGCACTTTAGCAGTGGATAGGGATACTCTTGCAGTTCTTGATATCCATCATCCATTGATGCAGTATGCTCCAGCTGTGGTACCATTGTTAGATATTGCTTCTAAGAAAGGTGTGTTTCCATGACTGGTAGTAAGCCCGGTGATGACAGGCTGTGAATATGAGCTCTTCTATATATTTTTAAAAATGAGACCTTGTGTTTTTCATGGATTTAAATCCAAGGACGCATATGAGCATCATAGATTGCTATGAAAGACTATAAAGAATGGGTATTGTAGAGAGGCATGGTGTGGACTTTATTTCATTTCAGTTCTAAAGGAATGCCAAGATGTGGTGGAGGGAATTTTTTGAGTGCATGCCTACTGTAGTGCTTTCTATGACTTAGAGTCACTTCTATTAGGTCTTCATAGAGAGGTATGTTCACTTGACTCTTAGATATAGAAAGAAGGATGGGTTCATAAATATTGAGTAAGGTAGCTTTTTGTGGATTCTTATGAGACTCATTTATATGCCTTAGCGCATTATTCTTCTCAGTTGATTCACTGCTTTTTGAATGGTCTGAATACAAGGTTGTTGATTGCTACTTTGCAAGTAGAATCTTTGGGTACATCATTTCAGGAAGTTGTGGAATTTTTAATGAATATTAAAGGGGCAAAGCAAAAGAGTTAGGAAAGGATGGCTTCAAATAAGCCTTGGTCTAGAGGTGGTTAAAGTGGTCAGTTTTTGAAAGGTCTGGGTTTACAGGGATACCCTGTATGCCCCATTTGTTTGTTGGCTCTCATTTTGGCTGGGGGTCCATCAGAGACCAGTAAGCCTGCATTAGATTTTAGTAGGTATATTGCTCAGTCAGCTTTTGCACAGCGACCTAATTTCAAAGCTCCTACTTTAATATGGTGAGCTTTGTCACTTGAGGAGGAATATCCTTGGCTTCAGTAGGCATCTCAGCAACAGGCTCCTAGAGCTTTGGTTCTAATTGGTAGTGGTAATGCTTATGATAGGGATCGTTCACAGGGTGAGTGGGGAAGTCATACTGCAGGTATGGGTGGCGGTTAACCCAATTAGGGCGGCGGTAGATGAGGTAATCAGCCAAAGAGAGGCGGTGTTCAAGCAACAAACAAAAATCATTTCTATGTTTTCTCGTGTAGGCTAGAGGTAGAGGCTTCAGATGTGGTGATCATAGGTACAATTCTTGTTTGTGATTGTATGGATTCAATTTTATTTGACCATGAGTATACCTTTTCTTATGTGTTTGCTGGTTTTACTGAGAGCTTTGATATGTTATGTGAATCCCTTGATTTTTTAATTACTGTATCTACTCATGTAAGGAATTTTGTGGTGGTGGATAAGGTCTTCCGAGCTAGTCCTGTCATATTCGTAGGGAGAGAAACCTTAGCTTATTTAGTTGTTCTTAAAATGGTAGACATTGACATCATCTTGGGAATGAGTTGTTGTCTCAATATCATGTTATCCTAGACTCTCATGCTAAGACAGTGGCTATGGCTATGCCTAGGTTGGATAGGTTAGAGTTTAAGGGTAATTATAGTCTAGTTGCACTAAAATTCGTGTTCTTTCTTCATGCTCAAATTTTGATGGGGAGAAGATGTTTAGCCTTCCTAGCTCATCTTTAAGACACCAGTTCAGTGGTCCAATCTATTTAGTCGGTTCTGGTAGTGTGTGAGTTCCAGAAGGTATTTTCTTGTAGATCTGCGTGGCATGCCACCTGAATATGATATTGATTTCTGCATTGACTCAGAGCCAAACATGTATCCTATCTTTATTCCTCCCTATTGGATGGCACCAGATGAACTGAGGGAGCATAATGCTCAGTTGCAAAAGCTGTTGAGTAATGATTTCATCCATCTGAGTATCTCTCCATGGGTTGCTCCAGTTCTCTTTATTAAAAAGAGAGATGGTAGTTTGCATATGTGTATAAATTATAGACAACAAAATAAGATTAATTTCAATAACTAGTACCCTTTCCCTTGCATTGATGATATGTTCGATTAGTTACATAGGGCTTCTATATTCTCTAAGATTAACTTAAGGTCTTGTTATGATAAGCTGAAAATCTGACCATGAGATATTCCTAAGACTATGATTTAGACACAATACAGGAACTATAAGTTTCTTGTAATGTCATTTGGGCTAACAAATGCCCCAGCTGCTTTCATGGGCTTTATGAATAAAGTATTCAAGCCATATCTTGACTCCTTCTTCATAGTTTTCATGGATAATATTATAGTATACTCTAAGGATGACAAGGAGCATGAGGATCATATTAGAATTGTGTTGGGACTGCTAAAAGATAAGGAATTGTATGCAAAGTTTTCAAAGTTTGAGTTCTTGCTCTCTTTTGTGTCTTTTCTAGGGCATGTGGTTTCGAACGATGGGGTGATGGTTGACCCACAGAAAATAAAAGTAGTTAAGAATTAGGCTAGACCCACATAAGTGATAGAAGTCCATAGTTTTATGGGATTGTCTAGCTACGATTGTCAGTTTATGAAGGACTTTGCGCTCATTTCTACTTACCTTACTTGATTAACTCAAAAGGATATGCCATTTGTTTGGTCAAAAGAGTGTGAAAAGAGCTTTAAAATTCTCAAGACCTTGTTGACCACAGCTCCCATCCTCGCCTTGCCAGTTGAAGGTAAAGACTTTATTATTTATTGTGATGCATCACAGTCTTGTTTAGGTGTTGTGTTGATGCAAGAATGGAATGTCATTTCCTATGCTTCACGACAACTCAAGGTGCATGAGAAAAATAACCCTATGTTGACTGAAGTGATATTTTCTCTCAAGATTTAGAGACACTATTTGTATGGGTCTTATGTGAAGTGTTCACAGACCACAGTAGTTTGGAACATGTCTTCACTCAGCAAACTTGAACCTAAGATAACGGAGATGGATGGAACTATTTAAATATTATGACATCACCATTTTGTACCATCCGAGTAAGGCTAATGTGGTAGCTGATGCTCTTTGCAAAAAAACTAAAAGTATGGGTAGTTTGGCTTACCTAAGAATTAATAGAAGACCGTTGGCCAAAGATATTCAGGCTTTGGAAAAAAACTTCCTGATGTTTGATGTTTCTTAAAGGGGTGGCTTACTACCATATGTAGAGGTGAGGTCCATTTTCCTTGAGCAAATTAAAGGTAAATAGTGTGATAATGTGAAATTGAGAAAACATTTTTGACAAGGTATTGTGGGGTAAGATCAAGGAGGCCATCATTGATGATGAAGGTGTTCTAAGGACTAAAGGGAGAGTTTGTGTGCCCCATGTTGATGAGTTGATTCCCACCATTCTTGTTGGGGCTTAAAGTTCCTAGTATTCCATTCAACCTGGTGTGACCAAGATGTATCAAGACCTAAAGCAAAATTACTGGTGGGGTGGAATGATAAAGGATATAGTGGACTTTATGGCTAAGTCCCAAAAGTCCCAGCAAGTGAAATATGAGCATCAGCAACCTAGCGGTACACTTTAGAGAATGGACATTCATGAATAAAAGTGAGAGAGAATAGCCATGGATATCTTGGTTGGCCTCCCCAAGACTTTGGGGAAGTACAATTTTATTTGGGTTATTATTGACATGTTGACAAAATCTGCACACTTTATCCCCGTGCAGGTGACTTATAATGCATCCAAGCTGGCCAAGATTTATCTGAATGAGATTGTTCAATTGCATGGGGTGCCTAGATCCATTATTTATGATAGGGGCACCAAATTCACTTCTAATTTTTGGCATATGTTGCACGAAGAGTTGGGGACAAGATTAGACCCGAGTAAAGCCTTTCACCCTCATATAGATGGGTAGTCCGAGCGTACGATTCACATGTTAAAAGGCATGCTTTGCGCATATTTAATGGACTTCGGAGGTCAGTTTCATCAGTGCCTAGCATTGGTAGAGTTTTCTCATAAAAGTAGTTACCACTCCAGCATAGATATTGCCCCGTTCAAAGCCTTGTATGGGAGGAGGTGTAGATCTCTTATTAGTTGGTTTGATTTATTTGAAGTGAAACCTTTGGGTATAGATTCGGTAAGGGACTCCATGGCAAATGTGAAGTTCATCAAAGATAGTTTTGGCAGCTCAAAGCTAGCAAAAAGAATATGCAAATAGAAAGTTTAGTTATACGCACTTCATAGAAGGTGAGAAAGTTTTTCTCAAAGTCTCACCCATGAAGGGTGTCATGCAATTTGGGAAGCGAGGCAAGTTAAGTCTAAGATATATTAGACTCTTTGAGATTCTTCAGAAAGGTGGGGCCAATGGCTTATAGGTTGGAGTTACCACCTAGTTTGTCGAGAGTTCATCAGGTATTCCATGGGTTAATGCTTAAGAAGTACCATGGTGATGGTAATTACATTATTCACTGATATATTGTCTTGTTAGATGAGAACCTCTCTTATGAGGAAGAGGTTATTGCTATTCTTGATCAAAATGTTTAGGAGTTGAGAACCAAGAAATTACATTTGTGAATGTCCAGTGGAAGAACCATCATGATGAGGAGGCCACATGGAAGACCACGGTAGATAAGCGGGACTAGTATCCTTACTTGTTCACTGATTCAGGTAACCTTTATTTGTCCCTGATTTTTCTCCTTATTTATCCTTTGGGAATGAACAATTGTTTAATTAGTATCTAATATAATGAATTGTTCCTTCATTATGCTGAATTAAGGCATAAGTACCTGGCTATAAAAGTCCTAAGATGAGAATTGAAAATCTCAGGATAGAGTGAGCTTAGACTAAAATATAGTATTTTGTGCCTTAGGTGTATTTCATGTTTCATTTATCATCATGTGGTAGTGTGGTGTCTATTTTGTGATAGCCAACTATCGTAGGATCCTGTAGGAAGTTTTGGGATGATAATCAGAGTCATATAACTCCAGCTATGATAGTTGTCGCATTGGAAATAATTTGTAGTGTCTATGAAATAAGGTGTGTTGTGAAATGGGGGTCTGGGAGCAAGAAAGCGATGTTCTAGAATTTTCCTTCATCACGATGGAAGGATACCTCATTGCGATGATCGATTATCATAAGCGGTTCTAATCGCGATGATCCATCATAATGGAGAGTCGTCTGTCACTACGAGATTACGCGACAGTATACTTTGGAGTTCTGCAATTTTCTAAGTTATTTCCCTCATAACTAAACTTCATTCTAAAGCTCTCAAAAGTGATTTCTCTAAGAAAACTAAGAAAAACTCCATCGTTTGAGGTAAGTAATCTGTAGAACTCTTAATTTATTGATTAATTATCTTTTTTAGACCTTAGGGGGGAGAATTAATAGTGACTTTATTGCAATTAATCCCAAGAACCATGAAAATGGGGAAGAACCATATGGATAGGTGTAAAATCACCTAGAATTGGTCTTAAATTGTGTTTTTATGAGTTCTAGAATGAAATTATTAGTTCTTAATATGTTTAAGGCTAGTAGGGAATCTTGGGTTCCATAATAGTGAGACCTTTAGGCTTAAAAATGGTGGAAAATCTATGAACTTGATTAGAAACCTTGGATTATTAATCCTATAAATGTAATTGATCTAATTAGTATTTAAATAACCCTTGTGGAATACAAGAAACCTCATTTAATGGGTAAAACAATTGACTTTAATTCCCAAAGCTTTAAATAAAGTGTAACTAGCTAATTCCTCTTATATTACTGCTATTTCTAGACCTTGTGCATTTTAGAGAGTTAAGAAAGGACAAGACAGTGGTGAACTAGCTTGCAGGTATTGTATCTTCACTTGAGGTAGGTTATGGTTTGAATTGGCGTTAAGACTCACCTTATTGCATGTTTGTAGGGAAATTATATAACTTGTGATTGGTCATTGGACGTGGTTGCATTGTATATGTTTTTTCCTATTGTGCTTGTATGAAAAGGTCAACTTAACAGATTGTGATAAGTGAGTTGAAATGTATAAGTATGAATAGTGTCTTAGGCACTGGGTATTTTTGTGAGAATATGGGTCTGAGAACCTAGATATATAGATGTTGTTGTTGATACATTTGATATGAAATGGATACCATACTGGTACAGTACATGGACACCTAGGGTCCCCTGCAGGTCATGGATAGTGGGCAGAAATAAGACCCATAACATGTATGTACACTCTTTTACCTTGTTTTGTATTATTATATTGATTATTATGAAGAGTGGACTGAGAATTTACGTGAGACTAGAAGTACAGACTATATGAGAATAGTTTAGTGGATATAGTGATAAGTGAGATAGTTGTTGAGTGTGATTACTCCTTTTATCTCTTATGGTCATATTCTATGAATTGTGAACATGAATTGATTTCTATGAAATAGACTTGAAAGATTATTTGTTGTTGCTTATATGCTAAGTGTTGGAGTGCTGTCACTTGTTATGTGTTTTACTGCTTCATGTTATATTGTTGGGTCAGCCTATAATATCTACCAGTACATAGTGTGTTCTACTGATACTACCATGTGCTCTTCTTTTATTAAGTGCATATCGTGTTCTAGAGGCTGAGACGCGACATCGGCTAGAGTAAAGAGACTGATAGTAGTTTCAAGAGTGATCACTACTTCTCAGGTTGTCATGCATCCTTCACGAGTTGTTGTCATTTTTCTGGATAATTGAACTCACATATCTTTTTCTTTTAGACATTGTAGGATATCTTACACTAAGTTGACTTAGAGTTCTGGATGATGGCTTTCCATTTTTGGGAATATATTTAGATGAATGTTTTCCGCACCTTCTTTCATCATTTATATAGACCTTTTTTTTATTTATGACTTCAGTGAAGTTTTATTTATCTTCTTTTAAATTGGTTAACTCTGAGAGTTAGGTTAGTTTGTTTGGTTCTCCCACTAGAGGATTAGTGTGTGTTCCATTCACGTCCCCATCTAGGTTGTGACTTAATTAGCCACTATACTTATATATCATGTCTATAGGATTTAATAAACTTTAGCATGTTAATTAATCTTTAACCTTGAAAAAGCATGCATATAAGTATTAATCACATAACAGTGTTAGCTGTTTGGAGTATGTTTTGATCACCTATGTACCCATAATTAAATTTATAGGTCAATTTGAAAGCTTTACTTGCTAATTGCTCAAGTCATTATATGTCTTCTCTATGATGATAAATCCCTGTCTAATTAAGTAACTTAGGATTTATTATGTTTAGACGTATATCCAAAATAGAAAGTCCAATACCTCTTAGAGATTAATTTGGGATGGGTAGGCATATTTAAGGCACTTCAGTATTTTTATTTTTTTAATGCGCTCTTAGATTTAATAATATCCTTAATAACAAACTTAGATGGTAGTCAAAAATGATAGTGTGTGCTTGCTTATTAATATGAGTAATCTTTAATTAAGTTATGAAGAATTAATTTAGTTTCATGGGGTGATTTTGTTAGATATAAAAACCCTTCCTCAAATTATTTTTCTTTTATGTAGGGAGTGATCTACATGATACACTTATAGCTCGATAGTCATTAAACTTTGACTAAGAGGTCTTCTTTAAGACTTCGCACGAGGTTGAGCGATTACTCCCCAATGTATAAGCCTTTCCATGTTATTTTACTAAACTCTTATGTAATATTATGCTTGGGGTAGTATTAATTAAATCACCTAGTAATTAGGTCTTTTCTTACATTATGGTGTCAATTCTTTATTCTCGCTTATTTGATTATTTCTATCTATTTATTTATATTTTTAAATGAGATTCGCATGCCTAATCATTTTCACCTTGGTATTATTAATAATCAATTTTGTTTAGTTTAACAATGTAATGACCCTCCCATTCATTTACACGTTTTCACCATTCTTGTACTATTAGATCTTGCCTGTAGCGGCCTGTAATGACCCTTCCGGTCATTTCCACGTATACGTTTTCCTTGTGCCATTAGAGCTTGTTTGTAGCGGCCCCAAGTCACTTAAGGCTTGTCAGGACTGGTATATCGGTGCCGGGTCCATTTGTTTGGTCGTATGATAAGTTTTGAAGTCAAGCAAATCGGCAAAAGTTATCGTAAGTTCTTTAATAAATTTTCTGAACTTTGGGTAAAATGTCTCAGGGCTTTTCTCTCAATATATAAGGAGTTAGAAGTCCCCCGAAATACCAAATCGAAGGTCTACGAGTCTAGTTTCCTACGCACAAAACCTCACATCCAACTGATCTCGGAGTAAAAGGTTATAACTGTTTTACCGCAGACTGTCTGGCAGAAACCGGGTTGCGAACCGGGTCGCGAACCGGGTCGGGTCAAACTCGATTTAAGCCTCAACTTCACGTTTTAAAACGCCATTTAAGTTCCGAAACAGTGAGAAAACATAAGGGAGGATTCCGAGAGAGTTCTTGAGTATCAAAATCGTGCGATGGTGAGTTGCGAACTTAAATTTAAGAATTTTATTAATATCGCGTGCATTTGAAAATATTTTATTTGAAAGTTGAATTTGGTAAAAAGTTACATTATTATTACCTTTTTAAAAATATTTTAAAGGTTTACGAAAAATATTTTGTTACGATATAATTGTATATGTATTTATTTTATAAGGTTTTTATACATTGTAATATTTTAACGGAGATAGTAAATTTAGTTATGTTGAAATTTATTATTATAATATAGTAGGTTTTATTTGAAATGATTTTCTATTAATTATGGTATATTCAAAAAGCTATATTTATTTTACCACGAATTTATGCAATACCCGAATATATAAATAACGGGATAAGAATTTCTTTTTGTCCTTTGTAATTGCCACCTCCACTCCACGTGTAGGTGGAGGGAGTGGCCAGCAAGTGTTAGCTAAAGGTGGCAGCATATTAACATTTTCATAACATTGAAATGGTTGCTGCCTAACTTATCATTATTGAGAAGGGTAATATTCTCCACTCAACCATTCTCTCTTTATAAGTGTGTTGTTATAGTTATGCTTAGGCATTTTGAAATAATTAGAAGTATCGTTCCGGAGCTTCTCGGAGTGGTTCGGACTTGGACATTGTCGTTCTAGCAGCTTGTCGTCGGACGACAGGTAGGTTACGGTTTATTTTCCCTAGACTCCGCATATATAGGATAAAATTTTATTAATGGGCATCCTTGGGTTGGTTTATTAGGTTGGTACCACAGACCTCGACCGCTTTATTCATGTCCGCCTACTTTTGTTCCTCCGTTGCTTGTAGTAATTGCCGATATATTTTATTTATCCTTGTGGTCCTGTGTGAGGACCTTGTTGACTCTGGAACATAGAAGGTGGTCCCGGGCATAGAATTATCCTTCTAGGCTGGTTTTGCTTGCTGAGTAGCTGTGGGCCTGTGCAGGGTCGATAGGTTGATTGTGAGCTGCTGGGCAGCTATTGTGTGTGATCATACCATTTCCATGCATATAAAGAGGTTTTATCCATGTTTTACTATGGTTTGGGCTTCGGGCCTACTGACACTATTTTTCTAAACCTTGCA
>QJPP01001643.1:0-131858 GCA_003996215.1 Jaltomata sinuosa | reverse complement strand
TGGCAGCGTCATCAAAGCAAAATATCGACAAATCCAGGGATGACACTAAGTTTGAAATAAGAATTCATAAGCCTCAGATATTCGAAGAGCCAACCACAACCACCTTCGAGGCAACAGATACCCCATCAGGCACTGAAATGCCACTTGCGGTGTTTGATCCGATAACTTCACAGACAATGAGAGCTACTGCTGAAAGCTCTGGCACTGCGGCAAGGCCTCCTCTACCACCAGAATATCACATGAACCCCCGAAACTTTGCTAAAATGGTGCAAAAGCAGAAGCAATTGGATAAACAAATTGCTGCATGGACGGACTTGTTTAAACCCACCATTGATGAAGCAATATGGGAGGCTCTGAAGCCATTTGAGGGGCTGCGCGCAAGGGTAGATGCGATGGAAACTCGGATGGATGCAAGGCTAAACGAAATGAGCATCCCGGACCTGGCGAGATTTGATGTGGAGCTAAAGAAGGTGAAAAATGACATCACAACCCTCAAGCAAGAAAAAGCGCTTTATGAGGAGACTTCGGAGTTCGTGGACTTGGACGAAGAACCCACGATAGTGGATTTGATGGGTCGGCCGCTGAAAATTAGTGAACCCCAAACAGGTGAAAGTAGGGTAAAAAAATCAAAGAAGAGGAAGCACAAAAAGATATCAGCTGAGGAGGACGAGTTAGAGGTCGCGAAGCAGCGGTCGGTAATAGATGAGCAGCTGCGACAGGAAAGAGTGCGTGCCCAAGCAGGTGGGGCATCTTCCAGTGCAGTACCGGAGTCTGAAAAGACCCCAGATGTTGATGAGCCGCGTACGGAAACCTAGGTTTCCCAGGTTCCCCTATTCCTTTATTCTGAATATATGTTTCCTTGAGCATTGAGGACAATGCTAAATTCTTTTGTTAGGGGTAGGAGTACCACCACCGGAGGTTTTTGTTGCCGTGTTTCTTTTCCTCCGGTGTGCTATCTAGTAGAACCGGCATGTTTAGGTTGTCATTTAAATTTTAAAAAAAAATTGTGATGTCCGTAGCAAGCATGGCTTTTTGAAAATTTAACTAAAAGGAGCCCCCTCTGAAAAAGATTTTGTACTTATGTTTGAAATGATTGACTGTCTGGATCCTTGGATGTCATTGTGTGGTTATGATTGGAATAAGTATGCTTAAGCCGAGTTGTTGTCTTGATAGTTGGTAGTGGTATGGTTCTTGGTGCCAAGTGTGTGTGAGCACATTGTTATAAATTCTTACTCTGTGCATGCATCTAGAACTTGCCCGGTCTATTTTGTTAAGTTTGAAGTTGGTTGCTTAGGAAAGGATCACAGGCCCTTTTTGTGTGCAGTCCACCTAGCCTATAAGACCGTCCAAATGTAAATAATCCCTTTGATCCCTATTTGAGCCAAAAATTGACCCTGTTCTTTCAATAACCAGTCACCATTCCTTGTTTAAACTTTGAATCACTATTTTGGTCCTGGTCCTTCCTTGGACATCGTGCACCTCAACTCAGGCAATCAGCCTAAGTTGAGGGTGGCTACTATAGAGGTAAATGATAAGAAAATTTGGATGGATAAGATTGGTTGTGAAGAGAATGAGAACTCCGGGTGTGTGTCTAAGAAAAGAAAGAAAAAGAAACGAAAAGGAGATGTAAAAGAGAGAAAAAGAAAAAAAAAAAGAAAAGAGTTGTCAAAATAAAGAGGCCGCACCTGTAGCTAGAAAGAAGGGAATAAAGAGGTGAATAATGATGGACAAAGTAAAGTTGTATGGATGTAGTAGGTCGGTGAATCCAAGGAAGGTTTAGTCACTATTCCCCAAACGTATCCTACCTGCACCCGAAGCCTCATTACAAGCCAAAACAAGTCCTGTAGTGATCCTGAGTGGCTTTCTGAAAATCTGAAATAGAATAGTAAAGGCAAGCCTATGGCATCGCATGTGCATTGTTTAAAATCGTTTGTGAGTGTGAGCGCCTTACCTAGTCCTAAATATTGTGTGTGGGACTTCTTTGCGGTGAGGGCACCAAGATTTCTGTATTGTCTATTGATTGTTAGGATAGCTGCGCGTGTGTATGCATAATATTCTATCATATCGAAATGACATGTTTGGATCCTTGCAAGTTAATGTTTCATACATTTGTGTGCTACCGGGGGGGGATTGATTTAAATTGATTAAGCTGTTGAATGGCCATGATTTGCTAGTGACACGAGTCTTAGTTGAGTCATCTTTTTGTTTTTGGTGTCATGTTGCTTGAGGACAAGCGAACGTTTTAAGTTGAGGGTGTTGATGTGCCGCCATTCTACGACACTTTTGACTCCTTTAACTAAGAATAATCATGAATTTTCAAGCAACCGTTGTCGTTTTTGATGTTTTTATGGTGTATTTGCAGGAAATGTAGACAAGGATAAAAAGGAAGTAAAACTACCCAAGCTAAGTAACAAAGGTTGAGTTTGACGGAGGACCTGATGGCTCGTCACACTTGTGACGGACCGTCAGCCAAGCCACCAAACCTGGCAGCAACTAAAGGAGCCACTGGATAGCGGCGACGGCTGGCACGACAGCCCGTCACACCTTTGACGGACCGTCAGACGAACCGTCAAGTGGGAGCTCAAGGGGAACCTATACTGGATAGCAGCGACGGTTGGCGTGACGGTCCGTCGCATGGGTGACGGTCCGTCAGCCAAACCGTCAAGTTGAAACTAAATATGAGCAAGCACTGGATAGTGGCGCCGGCTTGGAGTGACGGCCCGTCGCATGCTTGACGGTCCGTCAGGCGACCCGTCAACGCGACAGGGGATCCCAAAAATCCTATTTTTGGACTTTATTTCCTGGACTACTATAAATACCCTGTGTTAGGTTTATTTTAATTATTCATTTTTACAAAATAGTTTTAGGATATTTTTTGAGCGACTTTTGAGAGGAAGAAACACAACAAACACGTTTGTCTTCTTCTTCAATCTTGTTCTTCCATTGTTCTTGGGATCTTGGATTCTCGTTCTTGGATAAATTGAAGCTTGTGTTCATTATATTGTAAGATTCTTTTCGCTTTATTATGAATATAAATCTCTTCTCTTTTCCTAATAGCATGAGTAACTAACTTCCACAACTAGGGTTGTGGGAGCCATGGCAAAAGTAGCAATATAGATTCCGGGTAGCGTAGGGTTCTATCTTTATGTTGTCACGTGGTTAATCATTTAATTACTAACGTTTTCTGGTGGTTGCAAACATTAGAACATGCCTAGGTTTAATTTGCTTGAGTAAAGGATTAAAACCGGGAAATTTGATTAACTACAAGGATTCGAGACTACCAACTCTCGTCTCATGATTAATGCTGTAACTAGATTAATCTACTTGATGTTTAGGATTGAAATAAGGAAGTTCACCTTTTCAAGTTCGAGAGAATTGAAAAGGAAAGTTGTCTAATTGGTTGAGAAACGTTTAGACGATACCATAAGTTCAATCACATCGTGATATGCATATAGAGCGAACCCGGTTAAACCTTGAGTCAAAATTGTTACGACGCTATGGTGAACACTTCCCTAGTTCACTCTCATATTGATTATTAATCGCACATTATTATTTGCTTTGGTTAAATATTGTTCACACAACACCCCCCAATTTACCGGAAACTATCGACTACTAGTCATTTAATTCACTATTGATTTAATTTGCATCTTATTCCCTGTGGGATCGACCCCAACCTTAGTTGGGTTCTATATTTGACAGCGACCGCTTACGCTTCGTAATTGGAGTTGTAATTTGGGCGTATCAGCGACCGAGGAGGAGATATTGGCATTGCATGCTAGATACCCTATGACAGAGAGTGCGATGTACATGTGTAGGATAGGTCCAGCTTTTCAGGAGCCACTAGATGATGATGAACCTACAGTACACAACACTCATGATGATGAGGACGATGAGTGGGATGATATTGGTACCGCATTGATGGCGGTAGATGATCAGACAGCTGACCAGGATCAGGAATTCATTCCTGATGACGATGAGGACGACGCTTAGAGGACCAGGGAGTTCCTTCTCTCACTCTCTACCTTTATACTTTGTTTTTGAAGCACTGAGGGCAGTTCCATGTTTTAAGTGTGGGGTGGAGAGTCGGCAAAGATGTACTTCCTTTAGTTTTTCATTGCTATATCTTAGGGTGATGAGGTGTCGTGTGACTGGTTTTAGCTGATAGTTGATAGTTAGTTAGTATGTTAGTTTTATTTTCTTAGGTTGGGTTTCTCAGCTTTTGTTTTTGGTTCTTTTCCTGAGGATAGTCCCTTTAAATCGGGTAGATTTTTTAATTATTTTTTAGGATAAATCTTTTTTTTAGGACGAGTCATAGTAGTAATGACTATCCCCGATGATGGATGGATGACGACCGTCTTAAGGGAAAATTAATCATAGGATTGTAGGATTAGAAGCCTGTCCTTTGGAACATAGAAATCTCACTTGGAGCTTCAACTAGACGCCAGGGGTAGTTCATAAGAATTCAAGCAAGTGAGCAAGATCTTCACAAGAGACACATAGGCTCTTTAACTAGACTCAAAAGTGTAGAAAATTGGCTTAATTGTGTGAGTGCACTCAAGATGTCTGTGTTTGAGCATGCAAGTGTGATATTACTATACATGTATCATGATGCCATGTGTGTGTGAGATTTTGTTTGGTTTTTGCATAGAATAGCATCTAGAACTTGCCCCGTGTGTGTGTGAATTGTACGAGAATGAATTTTATGGAACATGATGAAGGCATTTTCTTGAAAACACCCATTTGTTTGTTTCTTTGATGATTGTTTGTGCCTACCTTGACATTACCATTAGTGAAGCCCCTTTGAGCCTAGAAGCCTATTTCTTTGTTAAGCCGCATTATGAGCCTATTCACTTTGTTGATACCCCGTGAATTTGATCCTGATAAAACTCCCTAGTGCACTATGATTTCTAAAGAGTGGAGAACAAAAGGAGAAGGGTAGATAAAAGTGAAGGCGAGTGTAGTAACTATCAAAGGTGTAGAGCCTGATCAAATCGTGCAATGTTCTTGTGGTTAGGTATCCAAAGAATTCAAAAAGAAAAAAAATAAAATAAAAATAAAATGAATAAGGGGTTTGCTAGCAACAAGTACGTGACATACCGAGGGCAAAGAATAAATAGAAAAAGTGGTAGTGCAAGAAAGCGTGAACATATGAGGAACTTAAAAAGGAGGGTGAAGAAAAGAGTGAGAATGTAGTGTCATGTGCAATAGGGAAAAGAGCCACTTTGTACCAAAAAGTATCCTACCCGTCCCTAAGCGGACATTACAACCAAATGAATGTCCTTTTGATTCCATGAATGTGATTGTTTTGTTGAATTTATTATACACTAAGGAAAAGCCTATGGCATGTTGGGATATGTATGAAACATCTTTTAAGAGAGTGAGAGTTTGAAGGATGCAAAATGCCCCCCCTTTGAAAGAAAAAGTGTGTCATTGTAAACGGGGGCAATACTAAATTGTGAGGGCACACATGAATTGTATTTGGTAGTGTTATTACTTGCATTGCTCACATAGATATGTTGGCCCGATATTGTGATAAAGAGTCAGTTATAGAGGGTGTGTTGTTTCAAGTGAAAGGTCTTAAGAGCTAAAATGGGTTTTTGAATGTGGCTTGCTTAATGAACTACAATAGCATGATTAAAAGTGTTTAGTTGCTCACAAGTGTGGATGGAAAGTTCTCTAGGTGTTTATGGTGAACCATAAGATGGATGATAGTGAGTTGTTCGAGGACGAACAAAGGTTTAAGTGTGGGGTGGTGATGTTAGGCATATTTATATGTCAGTTTATCATATTTTACCCATGTTTACCTTATGTTTTGAGAACGTTACCTACTATATATTGTGTGTTTTGATTGAAATTGCTATATGTTGCACTAAGATACATGATTAGATACCTGCAGGTGAAATGACGCGGGAAATGACCATGAATAGACGAAACGGAAGAGTAATGCATGGAAGTGATGTAGAGGAATGCTCGGGAGCAAACAAAAAGGTGAAAATAGGCCGGAAGCAGATGGGCGCACACGTGGAGCGGCGCCCCAGGAATCAAACTACCGCAACACCTACCTGGCGCCTTTCAGGCGTGGCGCCCCAAAGGGTAACCCATGTAGGTGCGTTCAGGGCACAATGCACCCGACCCCAAACTACCGAAGCCCGATCCGGGCGCCTTCCAGGCGCAGCGCGCCAGGCGCCATCCCGATAAATTTTTTGGTCTTTTCCTATTCCGATTTCAAGAAGGAAAAAGGGTTATTTACCAAACCCTATAAATAGAACCTTGGACGTTTTTTGGAGGGTTCCATCATATGTTTTGAGAGCAAGAGGCAAGAACAGAGTTCACCGTTAGGTTTATTTTCTTCTTCCTTTTCTTAGCTATACTTTGGATGAAAACAATTACATCTTTGTTTTTCGTTTCGTTTGAGTATGAGTGGCTAATAACCCTTGTTCTAGTGTTACAGATACAAAAGCGTGACTATTTAGTATTGGAGTTGAATTGATTGTTCGTTTACCATTATTAGTTGTTCTTATATTCCTGTTTTAGTATTTTGATGCTTGGCCGCCATTAAGATAAACATATAACCGTGTTGCGATCTCGAGAGAAGGATCAACAAGGTAGACCGAGGAATATAAGGAGCAAGACCTCTCTTTTGTAACGTAAGGGGTAGGTTAGCGACTAGGATAGAGATATACCTAGAACGCCTTGCTTGGTTCACACAGGAAGAAATATAAATGCTTTTGAAATATGATGTCACATCCCCGCTCAACGATGTAGTTGTGATGCTATTTTAAATAGGCAACTAGAGGCTCGAGAGACCATAGTTGTAATATCAACCCCAGAATCAACAACTAGGTGAACGAATAAGTCGATTCAAGTGATTACTATGTAGGAGTGCGTAATAAAGATGTAACCCTGGAATTATTTCTAAATTGGAATCAACACAATTATTATTTTCTTGCATTTTATTTTGTCAACTTATTTTAATTTCTCACATACTTCAAGAACACATTCTTTTTACTTTCGTACTTGGTTATTTTAGCTGTATACGATTAAAGTAGGATATTTGCTAAATCACAAGTCTCTTGGGTACGATATCTGGACTAACCAGTTCCTATTACTTAGACGACCACGTATACTTGCGTGTGAGTGGAAATCGCCTAACAGATTGCTTATTTTCGTCCCCTGCGCGGGATCATTTAGCTTTTGTATTTTCCCATTCCCTAAAAATTATATCCCCATTTGCTGTTTAGTTGTAAAAGCTTTTTGCCTCTTTTATTATTAATGAAAGCATATTTTGGGGATAATGGATCGACTTAAAGGCATATATCTCTGTCAAAAATGCTAGGCCCACCCTTGGCACAAAAAGGGTCACCAATTAGGACTCGATATTTATTGTGATGATTATTTGCGATAGAAAACTGTTCTATGTGCTATGTGTGTTGCTTAAATCAAGTAAAATTGATCCACCCCATGCCGAAATTTTTAAAACACCATAAGCAAAAATAAATCCACTACCTAAAAGTCCGACCAAAATATTCCAAGTCCTCCAAGTTTCTCCGAAAACCCTAAAAGTCTTCTAAAAATATTCCTTCTCACAAGAAAGGTTGAAATGGAAGTTGCAAACATACGCGAAAGGATGCCAAAGATTCAAGAGGAAATGGAGAAAGTTCAGAAAAAGCACGAAGAAGTCGATCGACTAATGGAAATTTCCATGGCTAGGTTTAAAGAGGTGGAGGAGCAGACCACCAAAGCCAAAGAAAGAATTGCCATAATTGATCAAATGCTAGGAGAACCTAAGACCGAACCAAAAAGCAGTTTTGGTCTGGAACTCGAAGAACTTTCCAGGAATTTGGAGACATAACTGGAGAGTTGGAACGGGTCAACAAATGAAAAGAAAGACTGATTGAGGAATCTGAAGAAAAAGAGCAAGTACTCAATAGGTCCACTCTGGACAAGAACATTTACGAAAAAATCCAACTCCCTGACACAAGAATCAACCATTGGACCAAGGTCAAGAGTGATGCTGTGTGGCCCACAAGATTCAGGCCAGGAGGAAAGACTATCACTCTCAAAATCCACTCCCAAGAGTATGCCAAAAATCCAAAAGTGATCCTCTGTTCCGAAATCTATGAAACTCTAAAAGATATGGGAGTTCTTCACCTCGACTAATCTGAGGGATATGGGTGTCACCCTCAGAATGAGCACAAAGAGTATGCCTATCATCCACTTCGCAGAGGGCAAACCACTGATGAATGCAATGCCTTGAGAGCCCAAATTTATCATATGATTACTAGTGGCCAGATAAGTCACATGTGGGGTCCAAGAACTATCCTCTCATGCGATCAAGTTGGTCCTGGCATGCCAATCACTGAGGATGTAACTATTCACTGCTACAACTTCACTATTTTTCAGGACACCTACTACGAGATCTATGTTAAGTTGGTTCAAGCCAAGATTCTGGATCCAGTGGAAAGGAGGCCAAGCAAGATGTCTAAGGCCTGACGCTAAGGAAAGGAGATTTGCCTCTATCAAATAGGGATAGGGGGTCATGACATCGAAACTTTCCACCACTTCTGAGTTGACTTGGAATATCTCATTGACACAGGGAAGATCGAGCTGGAATTCCCACCTTACCATCCTTGAAGATCAAGAAGAGTCCGAAAGACCCGCCACTATCTAAATGAAGCTTTAAAAGTAGCAGAAGTAGCAGAGTTTTAGTTTTCAGTTATTACTTTTATGTCGTTTTTACTTTCCCATTGTAACAAAAAATAGTGGATGAAATGAAATGAAACAAAGTTTATCCATCCCTTGTACGAATTACGTAGGGCCTGAATTCTCCTTCGTGAGATACGTAGGCAGCCTTCGAGGCTCGGCCCCTGTCTTTAAAGAAATTTCATTTCCCCACTTTTACAAGGGTATCAGTAAGTTCGGAA
Organism: Jaltomata sinuosa; assembly: GCA_003996215.1. Taxonomy (NCBI): domain Eukaryota; kingdom Viridiplantae; phylum Streptophyta; class Magnoliopsida; order Solanales; family Solanaceae; genus Jaltomata; species Jaltomata sinuosa. Next base: position 122,934 of record QJPP01001643.1, on the reverse strand, counting down.
AGTACAACAAGCAAAGGTGCTACAAGGTCAACAAGTAAACCTTCCTGATAAAATCCATTTATCCAAAGTGAACGGGCAAATTCCTGTCCATTGAATTCTCGAGTCAAATTACCCGTGGATTAATTTGCCTTGACGAAAATCAACTTTTATATATTTTTGTGCAATCCTTATATGTTTATTTTCTACCAGATATCTCGTATCATTTATCACTAACAGGATCTAACACATCAGTCTTTGAGTTGTTTTGCTTCAACAGGTAGTAGAAAACTTATTTGTGTCAACAAAACTGGCCGAACATCCCTACTTTACCTGCTCAAAAGCACAGCTGGATTCATCCTCTAACCCTCATTTCTCTAAAGGGAAAATGACTGATAGCGAAGAGGAGAATGCTTTGGCTGTAAGAGATAATGTTATTGCTGAACAGAATGAAATGATTGCCAAACTTGCAAGAAAATTGGAAAAGAAGCAGGAAGAAGTACAAAAAACCAAAGACATGGCTAGCCTGGCTATCGCAGCCAACACTCCAGCTCTTGGCAACTCTCAGCCCCATTTCTAGATTCCTTCACTCAACTCTCCATTGACTGAAAATCAACCAAGAAATATCCCTCCTGCCTCCGCGACTAGACCCTCCAACGAACCCCTCTCCAACAACCCCCCTCATATCGAATCCTCTTATCATTTCCATACTCCTCCTGTCCAACACACTAACTAGAGTAACAACCCAAGTGCCTACCTTCCACAAAACCTCCCTCCAAACTATCAAAATACGCCACCAAATACCTACAGTTCTCAAAATAAACATCCCAATGTCACCAACATCACTAACCCTCATAATTACACTCTCACATATCCAGATGCCATTCCACACGTCCAGCCCCCACCCGTGCAAAACATGCCACCAACCACCTTTCATACTATGGTAGAACGATACAACGCTCTCCAAGAAAGCCCTGAGTTGGATCATTACGAGGAGAAATAGAAATAACTAAGAGCTGCAGAAAAGAAAAGTGACCTTGACATGGCACAAATAAAGGAAGAAATGGCCAGGATCAGAGAACTGCGAGGTGCATCCTATGAGAAAGGCTATGACTGTGATGATCTTTGTATCCATCCCAAAATGGACCTGCCAAAAGGATTCAAAATTCCCAAGTTTGAGACCTTTAACAGTATCGGGAATCCCGAGGCCCATTTAAGAAGCTACTGTGACCAGATAGTCGGCGCCCGAAAGAACGACGCTCTATTAATGAGGCTTTTTAGCCGAACCCTGAGCGGAGAGGCCCTAGAATGGTTCACCTCTCAAGAACTGAAGAAATGGTCCAGGTGGAGTGACCTAGCTCGAGACTTTGCTCAACGGTTTACATAAAATGTGGAAGTCATCACAGATCGATACTCCCTAGGGCGCATCAGGCAAAAATCGAACGAAGACTTCAGGGACTATGCCTACCAATGGAGGAAAGAAGCAGCGAGAGTTCGGCCTCCTATGACGGAAGAAGAAATAAGTGCGGTGTTTATGCATGCTCAGGAGTCAGAATTTTATGACAAAATGATATCAGCCATCAAAGCAAAGTTTGCCGACCTAGTCAAAATCGGTAAAATTGTAGAAGAAGTTCTTCGCAGTGGCAAGATTGCCAAGGCTTCGGCCTCCTCAGGATCGACAGGGTTTCCCAAGAAAAAGAGAGAAGAAGTGTCTTCGGTATCCTCCAGTCCTAGCATGATATCGCTGAAACCTTTCAGAGCCAACTACAAAAAACTACTTGTTCCAACAACCCTCCCCTAGCTCCACAAATTCCTCAACCAATTTTCTATACTCAACCCATCTACCAAGCTCCACAACCAAATGTGCAGCCTATTTACCAAGCTCCATAACCAAATGTGAAACCCACTTACCAAGCTCCTCCCCAGAACTTTTAAGTGTATCAAAAGGCTCCCAAGAACTAGAATAATTGCCAGGTCCCCTCTCCAGCCAATGTTAATCTCCCTCGTCCAAATTTGGAAAAGAAAGCTCCTCGAACTTTCACCCAATTGGTTGAAACCAGAACTCACTTATATGAGAGATTGAAGGCTGCTGGATTTATTCAGCTAATACAACCTAAACCAGGCAATCCTGACTCTCATTTCTTTACGGCTGACCGATATTGTACTTATCATTCTGGAGGAGTCGGACATGATACCAAAGATTGCATTAACTTGAGGCACGAAATTCAGGATTTGATTGATCAAAGGGTGTTCACATTGTAGACAGTGCCGCCAAATATTAACAATAACCCACTCCCGAATCACGATGGGACATTGTTAACATGATAGAGGTTGATGAAGGATGGGTTGTGAGCAAGTCGATAGTGCCGGTTAGCCCTAAAAACAAGAAATACTAGAAAATGCTATAGCTGCTCTAAGTATTGCTGTAATACCTTTTGAAGGCATGATGCACGACAAAGCCATGTATGTCACTATCAAAAGTCAAGAGAAGATTATGAACAGGGTATTGATCGATGATGGATCAGGGTTGAACATCTGCCCATTGTCCACACTTACTTAGTTGGAGTATGATCTGGGAAAGATTCACCAGAGCAGGGTCAATGTAAGAGCTTTTGACCGAGGTCAAAGAGACACTATCGAGGAAGTTAGCCTGTATATTCAAATGGGACCCGCTGAGTTCTGTACGAAATTCCAAGTCATAAATATCGCCACCAGCTATAACTTGCTCTTGGAAAGGCCATGGATCCATGGAGTCGGGGCTGTGCCATCAACTTTGCACCATATAGTGAAGTTCATTTGGGAAGAACATGTGGTGGTGATCCACAGAGAAGGAAGCCGCTTGAGCCATACTAATGGTTATGTCCCTGTGATTGAAGAAACCCCGAGGGTAAGCAATTTATACACCGTAATGATCATCAATTCTACCAGAGAAGATCTTGCTCCTCAAATTCCCATGCCACCCATCTATAAAATGCTTGCAACTACGATGCTAAGGAGTGGATACGAGCCATGTTTTGAGCTGGGAAAGAATTTTGATGGTATGATTGAGCCCTTAAGTACCCCGAGACAATTGACCAAGCATGGACTAGGGTATGTGGTCCGAGAAGACAATGCCAAAGTCGAAGGAAAGAAGCAGTCTGGACCGCCTAAGCCACTCCCTCACTTATATCAGTCATTCCCAGTTCATATCGGTCCTCCAAGCGACGGGTTAGAGGATGGAATAGGAGATCTGTTCGAGGGATGTGATGCTATAATAGAAGAAATCTCCGAGGCAGCCATGATTAGGGATGCCGAGCCCAGTGAAAAGTTACAAAATTGGGTCGTAACATCCCTCGTGACTCTCTGATCGGCTGGGTAGACAAAGACTCTATTTTATGAAAAAATTGGTGAACGGTCAGGATGAGGCTCTGCGACCCACCCTTTATGTTTAATATTCCTCATACTATTTATTGCTTTCCAAAAGGCATGAACCTACAGTCATGTGGGTTGTAGCCATAGTTTGTAAATGTTTTCAAATTTCAATCATTTACTGATCAAAATATTTATGTTTACTTGTTATTATCTAACCCATTTTTGTTTTGGTTTAAGTAATAATAAGTTAAAACCTGCCACTGTCATGTCATGTCAAGAGCTTAACGAACAAACCAAGCTAGACAGTGATGATTTCGAGGAGTATGTTGAAGACATCTTGGTCCTTGAACTAACAACCAAGAAGTCTAAGAACTTGGAAGACCAGGAAAGGCCCCACCTAAAAGAGTTTGAGGTGGTCAATATGGGAGGCAACTGTCAAGTTAAAGAAATCAACGTTGGTTTTCACTTGTCAAAAGTACAAAAGAAAGAGCTCATCAGTCTGCTCAAGCCATACGTCAACATCTTTGACTGTTCCTACAATGATAAGATGAGAATGAGCACAAACATCATCTTTCAAAAGTTATTGGTCAATCCAGAGAATGAACAGTTAATCCTTCCCTCCCATGGGACAAAAGAAAGTTTTCACCAAATTGGCAAGGCCCGTATGTCATCCACAAAGTGTTATTAGGAGGAGTTTTGATTTTGCCCAAGATGGATAATCAAGTACGGCCCAAGCCTATATCAACTCCGATGCTGCGAAGAGATACTACGCCTGAAGATGGTTTCTTTTCCTTCTATTTCTTTCCTTGTAATTGCACTTTCTAATTGTATTCGTTTTGCACCTAGTAAAAGCTTAAAAATCCCATATCCTCTATGTACGAACTACGTTTGACCTGAATTCTCAAGAATGAGATATGTAGGCGGCCTGTGTCGGCTTCGGTCAACCCCTTAGGAAAATCTATCCTTCCCCTTACTCTACGAACTACGTTTGACCTGAATTCTCAAGAATGAGATACGTAGGAAGCATTTGTCGGCCTCGGTCATCCTTTTAATTATTTCCAACTTTCTCCCACTACAAGTGTGGGAAATAGGTTTGACCTGATTCCTGCCTCAACGAGATACGTAGGCGCCACAACGGCTCGATCATATCACCTAGGAAATGGAAACTGGGGCAGAATTTTCGAGAAAGGAATCTCAAAAATTCAAAAGGCAAAGATCGTCTCTAACGAGTCAGAATACAGAATGTGCTGGAGAGCAACCAAAATGAATATCAAGACAGAATCTCGTAAATCCCACAGAGTCTCAAGTCTCTTGCCAATAGAATGTGATTCATCATGAAACTTGTAACTGGGGCAGAAATTTTGAGGAAAACCTTAAAATTTCCACCAAACTTCATTCAAGAGTTCAGAATTAAACTCCGAAGGGCCTCCCAACCCCAAGAGATCAGAATCTACTTCAGAAATCCCCAGTCCGAGGTTGATTAATCCCCAGTTATGACAGATTTCTCTAAAAGCATTTCTGAATTCCCCAGCTAGGACGACGAAGGATCTCCATAGACCGCCAACAGTGTGTCAGAAATGTCAAGACCTCGAATAAAGGACGTTCATTGAGCTAGCACATGACATGACGGGCAGAGACCTTTTCGAAATATCCTTTTTCAAAAATCTTAGTTTTCTAAAGTGCTTTGTTGAAAAATCTTTACAAAAGTTCTTTACAAAAAAATTAGTTTTACTCCTTTAATTTTGTCTTGTGTCTACTGTGGCCCAAGAGGTCGAGGACGATGAGTACCCGAGGAGGGAGGGCACCTAGAAAAAACAAAGCAAGGAGCAGAAGATCGAAGGAGGTCAACAAAGATTAGTTTCACCAAAACTAATAATTTTTTTGTGGATGCAGGTTATCCCAAAAAGTATGTTAGAAATTAGTCTCTCGTTATTCAATGCGTTCAAAGAGATGCAACGAGATCAAATGCCCCAAAATTTGGTGGGAAAAGCCAAAATAGCGGGAAGAAGCCGAAAGAAGCAAAACTCCTGGGATGGACAAATATTCTTGTAGTTCACAAAGACTACCAGACAAAGAGAAGACTGATAGCGTCCTCGAGTCCCCAAGCAGATCAGGACATTTAGGTCAACCCTAAAATAAGGACACCAAATGAGAAATCAACGACATTCTCTGCCGACCCCAGCAAGTCAGGAATCACCACGAACATACGATGTTCGAAAATGGTACTTATGGTTGTCCCCAGAAATAGGCACGACTATTTTATTCACATTTGAAATGAAAGTTATTTTGATTAGCTTCATAGACATTGTCTTCAGAGTTTTTAGGTTTGACTGTGGTCGCTAGTAAAAGCGACGCTGTGTCTACTAATTGTTTGCCTTGAGCACAGGTACACACGAAGGAGTCAACAAGACAACACAAAAATCAAAAGTGATGTTTGCTGCAACTGCTACGCATGTCATCGCACGATCATCCATGCCACATCATATTTGCATGTCGAGAGGACCATACCATGAGGGCCATCATGTTTGTATGTCGCGAGGACCATGCCATGAGGGCCATCATATCTGCATATCGAGTGGACCATGCCATAAGGTCCATCATATTTGCATGTCGAGAGGACTATGCCACGAGGGCCATTATGTTTGCATGTCGAGATGACCATGCCACGAGGGACATCATATCTGCATGTTGAGAAGACCATGCCATGAGGGCCATCATATTTGCATGTCGAGAGGACCATGCCACGAGGGCCATCATATTTGCATGTCGCGAGGACTATGCCATGAGGGCCATTACATTTGCATGTCATGAGGACCATGTCACGAGGACCATTGCATGATCATCCATATTATCATCAATACCGCAGATACACATCCCCTGCGAAGACTATTTCCCTCTACCGGCCAGTTTCAAAGAAGATGACATTCATAAGCGTCCTTAAGTCGCACTTGCTGCGCAGGATCGACCCTCAACATGCTTATATTCGAGATCGTGTGAGACGGTGGAGTCTAACATTGAGCATATCATTATCATCATTATCATTATTATCATTCATTAGGCCAAGTCTGGCACTCAGAATACTTATATCCGATATCGCGTAAGATGGAGGAGTCTAACATTGAGGATAATATTATTGCTTATTATGCCAAGTCTGGTACTCAGCATGCTCATATCCGATATCGCGTAAGACGAAGGAGTCTGATATTGAGGATATTATTATTATTTATGATGCCAAATCTGGCCTTCAGCATATTTACATCCGATATCACGTAAGACAGGGGAGTCTGATGTTGACGATATTTATGCGCTCTTATTCAAGAGCCTCGATTGCCGGAAAAGGCAATTATATTTGATCGAGTGGCAAAAACCTTGTAACCATCCGATAATCAAATACCGCTTGGCCATCAAGGTCGAAAGCATATAGTCTGAAGGATGTCTGTAAGACGCCATATAAATCGGACGATAAACTGGATTTTCCCTAAATTGGAAGGCCAAAGGTCGTCTGTAAGTCACAGCGATATCTGAAACCGGATAGTGTACAAGATCACCTGAAGATTGAAAGTTCAAGGGTAATGCGTAAGTCGCAATGATATCTGAAATTGGATAAAGTGCAAGACTACCAAAAAATTGATAGTCCAAGGGTTATCTATAAGCCACGACATATCCACGTTGATATTGTTCAGGACTACCCAAAGGCTAGCAATTCAAGGGAAACCTATAAGTCGCGTTACATTCAAGATCGGATAAAAGTGCAGAATTACCCAAAAGCTGGCAATACGAAGGACATCTATAAGACGCCTCTATCCAAAGTCGGATGATGTGCAAGATTACTCAAAATTGACAAGTTAAAGGCATCTGTAAGCCGCCTCTATCCTAAGTTGGATGATGTGCTAGATTACCCAAAACCTGACAATTCAGGGAATATCTGTTAGTCGCATCGATACGGATGATGCTCAAGATTTACCCTAAAGGCATATGCAAAGACTACTGTCAATGGGCACAAAGGCTATCACGTTCAAGAGAACGCCACACACGGTTGCAAGGACCATCACATCAAATGACCACAAAGGTCATCATATTCAAAAACGACCACAAAGAAAAACCCATCCGATAGCTACGAAGGCTATCATATTCTTGTCATAGAAATTGCTATTTCCCAAGATAGAGATAGGAAATGATGACATCTTCTTTAAGAAGCAACAAATACAAAATATGAGGTACAATGCTATCTCTCTCTGTTGAATTACTTTACTACTAATCATTTTATTTCAAAATGTTGCCGAGAATATCCAAGAGGATGAAAATCTTGAACCAGAACAACAGGTACAAAATACATCAAAAGACGTCACCATGCGGTATTGGAACATAATTCAGGATGAGGTACGACAAAGAAACTACCTCTCCAAATAGAGTTATGTTATTACTAACAATTTTGTTTTGAGATATTGCCGAGAGCATTCGAGAAGGATGAAATTCTCAAAGCAAAACCATAGGTGCGAACTTCACCAAAAGGACGCATCACAACGTGGAACTTTTTCTTAACAGTGAACTATGACATAGTCCAAAGAAGGATATCAAACTCTTTGGACCCGAGCTGAGGAATGATTAACACCGCCATCAAACCACACCCCTGTCAGAAGGCATGTGGGTATTTCTTTTCTTCGGGGTCTTTGTTTCGCATCCAGGGTACTTTCTGAACTCACGCTGGGAGCAATATTCCTTCTTTTAAAATTTGGGTGATGATACACCTCGAGCTTGGGAAATTACGTTCAGGTAAAACCTTACTTATGGGTGTGAAGCGCGCCACATTCATAGTTGAGAGGTTACAAGCCTCTTTTCTATAGCTCAATTTATTCGTCACTCATCCCGAGCCGAAGGTTGTCTTAACATAAAGATTACCTTTTCCACCGATGGAGTCAAACTACAAGCAGCCTGATTCTCTGAGTCTCGAGATATGTAGGTGGGATCTATTTTGAAAACTCGACTGCATTCCTAACTCCCTCCAATTTCCTTACTCTCAAACTTTCGGTCTCTCCATACTTTGAAACTGAGATAGTTTGGAATTTCATGAAAATTGTACGTAAAATCAAGCGTCTTGAACTACAAGTTACCTGAATTCTCATGTAACCTGAGATATGTAGGAAACTCGATGCCAAAGTTTGGCCATAACTCCTTAAAATTAGTGCTAAAACCAATAGCTTTCCGAGGATGAATCTGTGGTTGGATAAAATTGGAAATGCTTTGCCCAGGGTTCATTACACTCACCCTAACCAAAGGGAGGGGCAGTTGTTGACACCTAATTTTTACCCTCCACATTACGAATTAATCTTGAGCTTTTTGAATTTTAAACAATTTTTGAAATAATTGTTTTGTAAAAGGGATAAAATATTTTTCAAATTAGCTTTATAATAGTCTTGAGTAACAATTTTTATATCTTTCATATTTAATTATGTGGAATTTATATAAGTTTACTTAAAAAAACTATTTAAAAGTTTAATTTCATGAGAAAATCCTTTTAAGAGATTAAACTCTTGACTTTCCTCCAAATTATTTCAAAATGAGAGATTAATTGAATAAATTAATTTCATAATTTTAAAAGAGGTAATTATGTGTTAAATACAGTAATTATTTCAAATCATTTAAATTAATTAATCTCAAGAGTTAATTGTAATTGGTTCATCTATGTTTCAATTCTAGCATAAATTCCTAAAATTCTTTAAATCCTAGCCGAATATTTCCTAATTCCTATCAATTTGGCTACCCCTTTAACTTAAGAGTGGCCACATTTTGCGAAATGTGACCAAAACTTAAACCACTCTTATCAGCTTTGGGTTTTAGCCGAATTTGGGCTCACATTAATCTCCAATCCGCCTAAACCCTTCATAAATATCCGCCCAACACACTTTTTTTACTCCCAGCCCACTCCAATTCCTACGACCCGGCCCAAATCCCTTCTTATACTCCATCAACTTAACACACATATACCCATACCCACATATATTCACTCATATACACCCACCACTATATTTCTCTCCAACGCACCTCACGCTCCTCTCTATATTCCCAAAAGGACGCAGTGTACGAGGGCAACGCGCCTCATACACACCCCTACTTCATCTTCTTCACCTCCTTCATACAAACCAAGATGAAACCCTAACGCCTTCCCCATCAACCAGTACCAACAATGATAACAATAACTTTAAATGCCCAACCTCTGTTAAAATTCCCAATTTCCATCCAGGCTATCTGTTAAAATCATGTTGGCAATGTCCAGATGTTTCTAGAGGACGTGAGCTGTCGATTCATCCGCAAAATCAGTGAAGGATTGTACAACTTCATACAAAGTTGTTGCTGGCCAAGCATTATGATGTGACGCTAATTTACGTCACTTTCGACCCCTTTTTACTAAGAACAATCGTACGTTTTCAAGCAACCATTGTTGTTTTTGATGTTTTTATGTTGTATTTGTAGGAAATGGAAGCAAACACGGAAACGGAAGAAAATACGCGAAAAACAACATTCTGCCTAAGAGTGACGGCCTGAGTGACGGCCCGTCACAAGGCTGACGACCCGTCACTAGGACCGTCAACTTAAGGCAGTGTTGCTGCCAAGCAGTGATGGCCCAGGCGATGGTCCGTCACTGCCCTGACGGTCCGTCAAGCCTGGCCGTCACGCTAAGGCAGTAGCACTGGTCGGCGACCCGCGTTTTGGGGATTCCTAGCCCGTTTTGGATTTGGTTTCTACTACTCCTATAAATACCCTATGTTAGGTTTATGTTATATTTTCACCCATTAGTTTAAACACGTTTTTAGTTAGTTTTTGGGAGCAAGAACACGTTTCTTGAATTAACATTCATGTTCTTGATTCGTTCTTGAGTTCTTGGTTTCTTTTGTCCTTGGATACTTGAAGATTGTCCTCAATATATTGTAAGGATCTCGTTTCTTTATTATTTTATGAACATGACTTTCTTCTTTTCATCTTCAAGCATGAGTAACTAAAACTCCCGCAACTAGGGTTGTGGGAGCCATGGCAAACGTAGCAATATAGATTCCGGGTAGCGTTGGGTTCGATATATGTATTGTCACGTTGTTAATCATACTTTATGTCACGTTTTCTAGTGGTTGCAAACATTAGAACATGCCTAGGTTTAATTTGCTTGAGTAAAGAAGTTAAAACCGGGAAAACTTGATTAACGACAAGGATTCGAGACTACCAACTCTCGTCTTAAAGATTAATGCCGTAACTGGATTAGTCTACTTGATGTTAGGATTGAGAGCTAAAAAGCACATCTTTTTGAGATCGAAAGAAGATAAAAGGAAATTTGTTTATTTGGTCGAGAGACGTTTAGACGATACAATTGACGCAATCACATCGTGACAAGCATATAGAAAGAACCCGGTTAAGCCTAGAATCGACATTGTTACAACGCCATGGTGAACACGTCCCTAGTTCATTCTCTCCTATTGATTATTTCTCTTACAAAATTGTTGCTTTTGTTCACGTTGATTACAAAACCCCCCCCTTTAATTACCGAAAACAATTGACGACTAGTCACGTACTTCACTAATGACTTAATCTTCACCATATTCTCTGTGGGATTCGACCCCAACCTTGTTGGGTTCTTTACTTGACAACGATCGCTTACGCTTCATTAATTTGAGGTGTAGTTTGAGCGTTATCAAAAAGTGGCGCCGTTGCCGGGGAATACGGTTGTTAATTAAGTCTGGTGTATTTATTTGACTCTTAGTCATACTTTCCTGCTTTTATTTTTTGTTTGTTGTTTTTGTTTTTGAACAGGGTACAGGTTGTGCATGCCAAGTATCCGAGGTTCGGGGGAACAAATTGTACCTTACGACCCCGAACTTGCGAGAACACTGAGGCAGAATATGGCCGCACAATTAGACGCAGCAAGGATCGCTGCAGAACTGCAGGCCCAACAAAATTTGAATGCTGGTGGTCTGCAGGATGATGTGGTACGGAATGATGAGGATCTCGATTTAGATGGAGCTGGCGCTACGGGCGCCATTATTGTTCCACCGCTACCGCCCGGAGCCAAGTTCAACATCACTAGCACGATGATCCAACTGTTGAACTTGAGAGGAGTGTTCCGCGGTGTTGCTGGTGACGATCCAAACCAGCACTTGATGAATTTCGTGAGGATCTGCAAATCGTTTGAGCTGCCGGGCGTGAGTCAGACAGCGATCAGGCTCAGATTGTTTCCGTTGTCTCTGTCTGATGAGGCAGCATTGTGGTTAATGGAGCTGACCCCCGACTCTATCGCAACGTGGGGCGAGTTGAGAGGAGCTTTCCTAGAAAGGTTCTTTCCTCCCTCTCGGATGATACAGTTGAGGGATGAGATTAGTAATTTCAGGCAGCAACCTCACGAAGCACTGCACGAGACTTGGTTGCGATTTAAGAAGAAGCTGACACAGTGCCCCAACCATCAGCTGAACAACGAATTCTTGATGCAGACATTCTACAGGGCACTAAATTCGGCTACCAAGCCAACATTGGACAACGCAGCAGGTGGAGCATTTATGGGTTGCACTTTTGCCGACGCCACAACTATTTTGGACAGGCTCACCAAGAGCAACAGAGCCTGGCACACACGGGATGCAGAGGTTGCAGCTAGCACCTATACAGTTGGCATGTCAGCAGAGCAGCGAAGGAAAGAGGAGGAGCGCGACCAAGACATGGCGCACCTGAAAACACAGTTGGATCTCCTGACAAGGCACTTGACGTCAGGAAGTATAGAGAAGGTACAAGCTGTGGGTTCCCAAGGTATAGAGACTGAGGAAGCGAATTACTTGGGGGGTTTCCAGGCCAATGGCCAGGGAAACCAAGGTCGGAATTATCAGCGAGACAACCACTATGAGAAAAGTGGTTACAAAGAGCGTGACCAAGGAAACTGGAGGAACAACACCGATAGAGGTGGGTTGTATATACCACCTGGTAATCGGGATAAAGCTGGCAGCGAGGCTGAGACGTCCAAACTTGAGAACATGATGGCAAAGATGCTGCTTAAGGTGGAATCGACTGACTCTGGGGTAAAGGCAATGCGGAATGAGTTATCAACGTTGAGTCAGGTAGTAGAGTCACATTCCACCGCAATCAAGCAACTGGAGCAGCAAGTGGGTCAGATCTCGGCATCTTTAAACCAAAGGAAGACAGGTACCTTGCCGAGTGACACGACGCATCCGAGGAATGACGCCAGCTGTATGGCGATCACCACAAGAAGTGGGAAAATATTACCGGAATCACATCCGGTAGTTCAAACCCAAAGTAATGTTGCGGATGATGAAGAGGCGGTAGAGGAGGAAACTCCAAAGCCCGCGGAGAAACGCAAGGAAGCTGAAAAGCTTCCAACTATGATGTTTCGACACCCACCTCCCTTTCCCCAGAGGTTGAAAAAGAAAGCTGACGATGGTAAGTTCCTGAATTTCATGACCATGCTGAAACAAATCTCAATAAACATACCATTGGTAGAAGCGCTGGAACAAATGCCCGGTTATGCCAAGTTCATGAAGGACTTGATTACAAAGAAGCGGACGGTAAGTTTTGAGCCGGAAGACAACCTCCATCACTGCAGCGCTATTTCCTCTAGATCGTTAGTGGAAAAGAAAGGAGATCCAGGTGCGTTCACTGTTCCATGTACCATCGGGAAGCTCAACTTCGGAAGAGCTATGTGTGATCTTGGTGCTAGCATCAATTTGATGCCGCTAGCAGTGTATGACAAATTGGGTTTGGGAGCTCCTAAACCAACGTCCATGAGAGTGATGATGGCGGACCGTTCGGTAAAGCGACCCGTAGGGATATTGTCTGATGTGCTGGTCAAGATTGGTAAGCTTATATTCCCGGCCGACTTTGTGATCTTGGATTGCGAAGTGGACTTCGAAGTTCCCATAATCTTGGGACGACCATTGCTAGCCACAGCAAGAGCATTGGTTGACATGGAGAAAAATGAACTGACCTTCCGATTGAACAATGAAGTGGTCAAGTTCGATGTGTCTAAATTGATGAAGCAACCAAGTGACATGAGGGTGGTCGCGGTCATCAATGCCATTGAGGAACCTCCTGCGGATGTGCACCTTGAGGAGAAGTGTTTGGTCAAGACTCTAGCTGTTGTAAGAAGTATGGCGCGAGAGAAGCATGTTGCGGAGAGCGGTGTAAATAGCTCAAGGAAACGAAAACACCGCAAGAGAATCTACAAGGAAAGAGCGAAGAAGCGGTCACGACTAGCGGCGGAGCAAATAAAAGAGGAAGTTGGAGCGCAACATGAGGTTGGCGCACACACGTACTCCATCGAGTTCTCTTGTTTTGGAGACCCAGGCGGTCTCCAACATCATTCCAGAATCTGAGTCATATCGACTTCACAGGTATTCCTTTATTCTCACAGCTTTTAGTTTTCATATGTATGCATTGGGGACAATGCATGAGTCTAAGTTGAGGGTGTTGGGAAACCTGTGAGTCACCACCGAGGGTTTTTGTTGCCGATTTCTTTTCCCTCCGGTGTGCTATCTAGTAGAACCGGCATGTTTAGGTTGTTAGTTTAAATTTTTTTTAGTGTCTATAGCAAGCATGCGTTGTTCTTGTCTAAAAATGAGGCCCCTTAAAAATTTTCTGGTTTGAGCTTATGTTGAAACGATTGAATGTTGGGATCCTTGAATGTCATTGTGCGATTATGAGTAGAATGAGTATGCTTAAGCCGAGCGGTTGTTTGATAGTTGGTAGCGATATAGTTTCTGGGTGCCAAGAGCGTGTGAGTTTATTGTCATAAATTCTTACTCTGTGCATGCATCTAGAACTTGCCCGGTCTATTTTGTTAAGTTTGAAGTTGGTTGCTTAGGAAAGGATCACAGGCCCTTTTTGTGTGCAGTCCACTTAACCTAAAAGACCGTCCAAATATAAATAATCCCTTTGATCCCTGTTTGAGCCATAATTGACCTTATTCTTTCAATAACCTGTCACCATTCCCGTTTAACTTTGAATCCCTATTTTGGCCCTGGTCCTTCCTTGGACATCGTGCACCTCAACGCAGGCAATCAACCTAAGTTGAGGGTGGCTACTATAGAGGTAAACCCTGTTTGGCCCTGGTCTTGCATGGACATTGTGCACCTCAACGCAGGCAATCAGCCTAAGTTGGGGGTGGCTACTACGGAGGTGAATGATAAGAAAAAGATGATGGAGAAGATTGGTTTTTGAATAGAATGAAAATCCGGGTGTGCGCCTAGGAAAAGAAAAGAAAAATAAAGAAAGGTGAAAAAGATCAAAAAAGTAACAAAAAGAATGGTCAAAATAAAGAGGCCACACCTGTATCTAGAATCAAGGAAATAAAAAGGTGAATAAGGATGGATAAAGTGAAGTTATGTGGTGATAAGATGTAAATGGTTCCAAGGAGGGCTTAGTCACTAACCCCTAAATGTATCATACCTGCACCCGAAGCCTCATTACAAGCCGAAACAACTCCTGTAGTGATCCTGAGTAGCTTTCTGAAGAACCGAAATAGAATAGTAAGGGCAAGCCTATGGTATCGCATGTGCATTGTTTGAAATCATTTGTGAGTGTGAGCGATTACCTAGTCCCAAATCTTGTGTGCGGGATTTCTTTGTGGTGAGGGCACCAAGATGTCTATATTGTCTATTGATTGTTAGGATAGCTGCGTATGTGTATGCATAATATTCTATCATATCGGAGTGACATGTTTGGATCCTTCCAAGTTAGTGTTTCATACATACGTGTGCTACGAGGGAGCCTGATTTAATCGAATAAGTTTAGATTGACCATGAAGTGCTATAGACATGAGTTTGTTTCTTAGTTGAGTCGTATTATTGTTTTATGTTATGTTGCTTGAGGACAAGCGAACGTTTTAAGTTGAGGGTGTTGATGTGACGCTAATTTATGTCACTTTCGACTCCTTTTTACTAAGAACAATCGTACGTTTTCAAGCAACCATTGTTGTTTTTGATTGTTTTTATGTTGTATTTGTAGGAAATGGAAACAAACACGGAAACGGAAGAAAGTACGCGAAAAACAACATTCTGCCTAAGAGTGACGGCCTGAGTGACGGCCCGTCACAAGGCTGACGACCCGTCACTGGGACCGTCAACTTAAGGCAGTGTTGCTGCCAAGCAGTGACGGCCCAGGCGACGGTCCGTCACTGCCCTGACGGTCTGTCAAGCCTGGCCGTCACGCTAAGGCAGTAGCACTGGTCGGCGACCCGCGTTTTGGGGATTCCTAGCCCGTTTTGGATTTGGTTTCTACTACTCCTATAAATACCCTATGTTAGGTTTATGTTATATTTTCACCCATTAGTTTAAACACGTTTTTAGTTAGTTTTTGGGAGCAAGAACACGTTTCTTGAATTAACATTCATGTTCTTGATTCGTTCTTGAGTTCTTGGTTTCTTTTGTCCTTGGATACTTGAAGATTGTCCTCAATATATTGTAAGGATCTCGTTTCTTTATTATTTTATGAACATGACTATCTTCTTTTCATCTTCAAGCATGAGTAACTAAAACTCCCGCAACTAGGGTTGTGGGAGCCATGGCAAACGTAGCAATATAGATTCCGGGTAGCGTTGGGTTCGATATATGTATTGTCACGTTGTTAATCATACTTTATGTCACGTTTTCTAGTGGTTGCAAACATTATAACATGCCTAGGTTTAATTTGCTTGAGTAAAGAAGTTAAAACCGGGAAAACTTGATTAACGACAAGGATTCGAGACTACCAACTCTCGTCTTAAAGATTAATGCCGTAACTGGATTAGTCTACTTGATGTTAGGATTGAGAGCTAAAAAGCACATCTTTTTGAGATCGAAAGAAGATAAAAGGAAATTTGGTTATTTGGTCGAGAGACGTTTAGACGATACAATTGACGCAATCACATCGTGACAAGCATATAGAAAGAACCCGGTTAAGCCTAGAATCGACATTGTTACAACGCCATGGTGAACACGTCCCTAGTTCATTCTCTCCTATTGATTATTTCTCTTACAAAATTGTTGCTTTTGTTCACGTTGATTACAAAACCCCCCCCCTTTAATTACCGGAAACAATTGACGACTAGTCACGTACTTCACTAAAGACTTAATCTTCACCATATTCTCTGTGGGATTCGACCCCAACCTTGTTGGGTTCTTTACTTGACAACGATCACTTACGCTTCATTAATTTGAGGTGTAGTTTGAGCGTTATCACATTATCCAGCAAAGGAATTCAAAAACCCCAAGCTTAAATCCCCAGATTACCCTCTTGTTTCCCCTCCAAAATGGTCCCAAAAATCTCCTATATAAACCCCCCCCTCTTCCATTGAGGTGGGTAGTGGGAATTTCTAGGGAAACATTTGGGGATTTTGAAGGAGCATTCCTTCAATCTCACGTAACCAAAAATTTCAGATCGAAAACACAATAAAAATTAAGTTCCGACAAGGCTGGTGGGGATTATGGTGGTGGTAAAGATTTTCCAACGAAGCTCATACACCCAATTTGCTGCTCAAGAACATGTAGTTTTCTATTGATTCTCCCTTCTTTTGTTTTGATTTAGTATTGAAACTCATTGGTTTTAGGCTGGTCTTGTCTGAAATATGTATGATTTTGGTGGATGAGAGCTTGTTTTCTTTGATTTGAAGTTGTCGTCAAACTTAGGACTATTGAGGTTTCTTTTTAGATTTTTCTTCTCACTGTTTATGGCTGTTATTCAATCATGTAAGCGTCATCGTCTGTGAATAAAACCTTGTATGATCTTCATAAGTATTTGAAACTTTCATCTTTTCTTGATTGTCTTAGTATTCATTTTGCTTATAATCGTGTGTGTGTGAGAACAATTTATGTGAACGATGAACACTCTTGAAGAATCTCCTTAGTTCACAGTTATGGTCGAGATTCACTAAGAGGGGCAAATTTTATTCTTGGAATTGCTCTTTAGCTTTTATCAATGATCAAAGGTATTGGGACGAAATCAAAACTCCATTATAGTTTGAGATTTGTGCCAACATGCCTTTGAGGTTTATAAAATATGATGAAGGTTTCATGTTTCTCTGTTCTTGTTTGTGTGAATCATTGTGCGAAAATGCAAAGGTCTGGGATTTGTTTGTGCAGCTCTTAACTGTGATGCATACTGTTCATATTTTCCCACGATCTAGTTCCATTTTCAGTGTTTCAAGTATGCTCTAGTCATAAGAGTAAGTGTCTTTCGTATATTTTAGGCTCATAATTTGCCTAAGCTAGTTCTGTATGTGTTAAACCTATGTCACTATCTTGTTCTTGAGCCTTGGTTTCACCACCTGAAAGTTAGAGCAGAGCATGATTTTTTCAAAAGTTTAAATTTCTCTTTTCCTTTGTTCTCGACTACCAGTATTGCTGCCTCTTCTCATCCAAATTATGTTTTCTTCGTGTGTGGCTGTTGTGTGACAATGAGAATACATTTACCCTTTAATTTCGTGACGGGAAGTCTGATTCAACTTGAACTTTTCCAATCATGTGGTAAAGAAAAAATTTACCTTTTTTTGAAGCAACTATACGGATGTGTACTTTGAATGTGTATTTTGGCCCCTTTTTACAATGACTTATTCCCCTGAATCTCTCCTTAGCATAAAGTACCTATGGATGAACATACCCCTGCTTATTTGAAATGAACTATAGATTGTGTCATTATCCGAAGAGTCTATGTGTGCATTGATGTTAATTAGATTGCTATCTTTGAAATTCAATTACTCGAGTTGCATACTAATTTCTTCTTATTTCCCTTGCATGAACTTCTTAAACCCAACTCAGGTGACCCTTTGCATTTTACTACTTAGGCCAAGACCAAGTAGTGCCTACCTCTCGAGTCAGCCTTTCAAGGCCCTAAAAAGGAGTTAAAAATCAAAGAAAAAGTGTGGCCCAAAGTGCCACACATGGAAGCAAATATACAGGGAAGGCCAAGTAGCAGATAACAGCCCCAATGGGCTAGAAATGTAAAAAATGGACCAAAGTCCAAGAAAAATGGCGTTGGGCCTAAAGAGGGCCCACAAACTAGATTTAGGACAGGTTTAAGCCAACGGTTTAATTATGTTATTAACTCTTTAAATTGCTTAGATAGAACTATTTGTATAATTTGGACTCTTTGAAAAACTTTAACTGTTTAACTTAGTCCATTTTTTTTCTACGTGAAGCACCATGAGTTTTATTGCAAGTTACTTTCAAAATTTTGAGAATTTTATCCGGACTTCAAATTTATACTGTTCTACTTGCCAAGTATTTCTGAAAATTTGACTATGTTTCTTTACAAACAAAAAGTGAATTCAAATTTCTTCTCTTTTACTTTTAAATAATTCTGATGTTTTCAAAGTTAGTCATAATAAAGAGTTTTCGAAATCAATCAGATAATCGCATGTTAGCGGATATTTTAAGTGCCTTAAAACTCTTCTCGAAATGTTAATGTGAACTTCTTACTCAGATTTCTTAAATTTGAAAGATTTTTATCTGTTTTAAATCTTTCGAATGTTTTCAAAGGTTTTCTTAATTTTTCTTAATTAATTAAGTGGAGACTCTGTTTTAATTAAATTTGAGAATTTCTTTAAGTTTTCAAATTTAATACAAGTCATAAACCGTTTCAAAAATAAAGTTGTAATTTTTTTCTGAAAATTGAAAAATGCGATAAAACACTCGAAAGTCCTCATTTGATTTCTGCCTGATGCGACCTAGAGAGTATCGATCCGGGATAACTTCCACATTATATGCAAACCTTTGAGCAAAGTCTCAGGCCAGATCATTCCATTTGGACCACTTCTTTAGTTCTTGAGAGGTGAACCATTCCAAAGCCTTTACGCTCAGACTTTGGCTAAACAGTCTCATCAACAGTGCGTCGTTCTTCCGGGCATCGACCATTTGATCGTAGTAGCTTCTCAAATGGGCCTTGGGATTCCCAACACCGTTAAAGGTCTCGAACTTGGTAATCTTGAATCCGTCTGGCAAGTCCATCTCTGGATGATTACAGAGATCATCATAGTCATAGCCTTTCTCGTAAGACGAGCCCTAAAACTCCCTGATCCTGGCTATCTCCTCTTTCATTTGTGCCATGTCATGATCACGCTTCTTCTCCGCGGACCTTAACTCTTTCTCTTTCTCCTCATAGTGATCCAGATTGGGGCTTTCTTGGAGAGTGGTGTATGGTTCTACCATAGCGTGGAAAGTGATTGGTTGCATATTTTGGGTAGGTAGAGGCTGGACATGTGGGATGGCATTTGGATATGTGGGGGTATAATTCCGTGGATCGATGATGTTGGGATGGTTATTCTGGGAGTTATGGGTATTCGGTGGTGTATTTTGAAAATTTGGAGGGAGATTTTGTGGAAGGTAGGCACTTGGATTGTTGTTTTGGTTAGTGTGCTGGACAGGAGGTGTATGGATCTGGTACGAGAATCTGATATGAGGAGGAATTTTGGAAAGATGTTCATTGGAAGGTCTAGGTGCAGAAGCAGCAGGGAAATTCCCTGGGCGGTTCTCAGTTTACGGGGAATTGAGTGGAGGGATTTGGATATGAGGCTGGGAGTTACCAAGAGTCGGGGTGTTAGCGGCAATAGACAAGATTGCCATATCTTTGGCTTTTTGCACCTCTTCTTGCATCTTTTCCAATTTTCTTGCAAGTTCCGCAATCATTTTGCTTTGTTCAGCGATAACATTATCTCTCACAGCCAAGACATTCTCTTCCTCACTATCAGTCATTTTACCCTTAGCGAAGCGAGAGTTAGAGGAGGAATTTATTTGTGTCTTTGAGCGGGTGAAGTAGGGATGTTCAGCCAGTTTTGCCAACACAGATCAATTTCTATTACCTGTTGAAGTAAAACAACTCAAAAGACCGATATGTTAGATCCCGTTAGTGATTAATAATACAAGATATCTGTCCGGGAAGAAACACATAAAGTTACTTTTCATCAAGGCAAATTGATCTACGGGTATTTATTGGCTCGAGGGTTCGACGGACAGGATCGATTTTGGGGTAGGTAGATTTCATCAGGAGATTTGACTTGTCGAGTCTTGTGTCTTCTGAACTTTTGGCATCTCCGTCAAAGTGGGGAAGTGAAAATTTCTTTAGGGCGGGCCCTGAAAAGATATTGTTCAGATATGGTAAGTTCGTTTTCTGAAGTGGTAGAAACAAGACTTAAAAGGGATTTTAAGAAGTCTTTGGATTTATCTGGGTAATTTGAAGAACTCCTAAAGCAATTTTGGTCGGACTTTGCACGGCGGGCTTTTATCCTTCCTATGGTTTCTAAAAATATTCAAGTAGTAGTATATCAATTTACCTTTGGTTTAAGCAACACACATAAGCACGTAAGACAGTTATATCACATAACAGTTCATAGCACGTCCTATACAGATATGTGACCTTTTTATGCCAAAGGTAGGCCTAACAAATTGAAGGATGTATATGTCATTTGTAAACGTTCCATTGCCCCCAAAATATATTTATACATATTGATTAAATAAAATTGGGCTAAAAAATTGCAGGAAAAGGAATGTTCATCAAAATCAGTCCCACGCAGGGGTACAATCCTAAACTAGGCCATCGTGGTTGGTCCTTCATTCTCGAACTTCTTGGACTTCTTGAAAATCTCGAATGCCTTTCGGATGACAATCGTAAAAAATGAAAGACTATCTAAATATATCCCAATCCCGAGGGACAATGGTTCATATAACTCAACATCACATCCTTCAATCGAACACATAGGGGATGATTGTTCTTTCAGACTGTGGGCCCTTTCGAACACAAGGTGGTCTTATTAATTGTACTTAATATTCCTTGGATATTAAGACGCCTTAGGTCAATGCCTATTTCGGGATTTGGTTTTGCTCTACCCTAGATGTGTAGAGTGGGTTTGTTTGAAATAGACCGGGTTCCAAGTGGACAACTTGGGTTGAAAATACGATAGCCATTGGACGCATGACGTACCCGTAAACTATCATATTTTTGAGAAAGTGTTCTTTATAGCGAGAGTCCATGGGATCATGAACCTCCCTAAAATATAAATAAAATCGCATATCATATGGTGGAATATGCTATGAGATGCAATGACAGTATATTTTGCGATAAATAAACAAGTAAGGAAAGTAATAAAATTACTAATTATTACAATCCGAATAGTTAGTAAAATAAGTTAGTTGCAAATAATATGGTTAGAACCTAGTTGAATTATCCCCAGCGAAGTCGCCATTTCTGTTTTACGGGAAAAAATGACTCGTATCGAAAATTGTTTCGAAAATCTCTATTTAAAGTTTCCAAAATGTTTTCAATTAACAACAAGAGTCGCCACTTAGTTTTTATAAAAGTAAAACCAAGAAAAAACTTGTAAAAATACCTTTTAAAGTCAAAACAGATATAACTTAAAAAGATTAAGAGATTAAGGGTAATGGTTCAAATTAATACTCTTGGAAGGGTGTTAAGGCACCAAGAGTATCCGCTAACTCGCGGTTACCCGAACTTGTTTGAAAACATAACTAACTTGACTAACTCTTTTAAAGATCTTGTTCATTTTTTAGAAGAAAATCTTATTTTCAATTAACTTGAGAAAAGCGTAACAAATATAACTTGATAAAAGAACATTGATTTTTTAGAAGTGAAAATACATGGAAGAGTTCTTTTTAAAGGGGAAATCATTCTTAATAAGTAAAACATCTTTACTATTTTTCATGAAGAAAATATTGAATAATTTAAAGAAATTTAAATCAGAAATGCTTATATCCTTTGGGAATAATCAAACTAAGTTAGGAGAAAATGTTAGTCCAAATTAATACATAATCCTAGACTATACAAAATAAGAATTAAAGGAAAGAAAATGATTAAGCCTTTTGGCTTAAACTACTTGGACTTTTAATTCGAAATCCTGTCCTAAATCTAATTTGTGGGACCTCTTTAGGCCCACCGCCGTTCTGGTCCAGTTTTCCGCATCTCTTAGCCCATTTGGGCTGCTGTTACTGTGCTATGGGCTTTGATAAGTTTTTGTTGCTATGCCATTACTGTTTGTATGGGTCTTTGGCCCAATTTTCTCAACTTTTAGTCCATTTTATGGACTACTGCCGCTACTGACTGTTATGGGTTTGGTCCATTTTCATTTCTCTTTACAATTGCAGATGGCAGGCTGACTCGGAAGATTTGTTGGGTCAAAACCCAACAAGGATATGCAATGGAGGATGAGTCCTCATGGACTCGAGCATTTCATGTAGACAAAGAAAACGATAAGGATCAGTGAATCAATATGATTATCACATAACGAAGATAGGTAAATGAACTTCAAATAATCACTGATTATTAAGCTATTCATTTTGGAAAAACAAGTTCAGCTCCTAGACATGATAGTTCATCAGTGATCCATTATTTTTCCACATGAGGGTCGGAAACATCAAGACACCAAGTGTATAAAACAGCAAATACAACCACGCAATGAACAGATTTCAAACCAAATTTGTAAGGAAAATCATTTAAGTTCCGCTAATTCAAACTAAAAGGGAATTTCATGAGAAGAAACAGGGGCAAAGGGGACAAATTACAAAATGAATATCAGTAGCGAAGAGATGATACATGCTTTTAGGCATTTTGCTCACGATAAACTCATATTCAAAGTCATTTCAGGATTCAAGCTTGATCACATGTATATGACTTTAAAGGGGAGGGGATGAGTGTTAAAGATAATGTATAAGAAAAGGAAAAAGGAGAATCACAACAGATCTTAGCTATAACTTGTATTCCTAAACGAACACATGTCCAACTACACATATTCGATTCTATCAAGTTTGTTCAAGTTCTTAGGATCATGAACAAACAGCATAACGTACTGCCGAAACAAATAGAACAGCCAAATCTGCCAAAATCTTTAAACAAGTTCAAATCAATGCTCACATGGTCACATAACACTCATGAAAATAGTCAAGAAATTTTGAACGATAACTTATCAAAACGAATGACAATCGACGAGTAACTCAGTCCTAAAAATCACATGGTAATATCCAGAAACCACATGATTTGACAATAACTTTAAACAAACAGATTCCATACCCTCATTTCATAATCACCACAACGAAACACAAATCTCCATACAAGATCAGCTCAAAACCAGCTTGATAACAATGAAGAAAAAAGAAACAGAACTCATATTCTCAACCAAAACAACCTAAAACCAGCAGAGATATTTCTAAAGAGGGAGAAGAAGAACATAAATCTTTACATTTTGCTAAAGGAGAGAAAGAAAGAAAAGGATGAGTGATTTACCTCTTTTGATGCAGCACCGGGACAACGAGCTTCTTCGGAAAGTTTCACCACCGTCGGAGTCAGCAACAACTTCATCGGAGTTTGATTTTTTGTATGCTTATATCTAAAAGTTGACTCGGTTACGTAGGGTTAGAGAAATGCTTCCCCAAAACCCTCAATTTTTCCCCAAGTCAGCTGGCTCAACACAATGAAAGGGAGGGATATTTGTAGGGAAATTTTGGGAGTGAAAAGGGGGGAAAACAAAGGGTAATTTTGGAAAATTTCCTTTTGGAATTTGAAAATCCCTAATGGGGATAAGCTTGGATAGCAATGGGGTTGTATGAAATTGCACAAATCCTCACTGAAAATATGGATACAATGCCACCTAGGGAAATTTTGAGAAGGTTCTACACTGCCAACACACGATTTGACGGAGGGAAACGTCGTTTGGGAATTTTGACGGAGATAGAGCATTGTTTGAAGCTGGTTTTGTCGTCGTTTATAGATGGGTGATGGAGAGGCGTACTGGGTCATTTGTTGTCGTCTTCTGGAACAGAACAACGAACAGAGTGAGAGGGTTCGTTTGGTGTCTGTTGTGAGAGGAGAGAAAGAGAAAGAAGATAAGGGGTGAGAGAGTGGGCCGGGTCGGAGCGGGTCTTGAGTGAAATTGTGAGTGGGCTGGGGCGGATTTGGGAGTAAGGGTGTGGGCTAGATGGGTTATCGGCCCAATGTTGGCTTGAAAAGAGCTGACAACAAAGAGGTGTTAAGCTGATTTAAGGAATGGCCACATTTGCAAATATGTGGCCATTTTGCATTAAGAAAATAGCCAAATTGTGGAAATTTAGGAAAAATTTGGCCAAGATTTAAACAGTTCTAGGAATTTAGGCTGTAATAAGAATAAAGATGAATTAATTAAAATTAATCTTAAGCCTTAATAAATTAAAACAATTCAAAATTATTTTATTTAACACAGAATTACCTCTTTTGACAATTATGAAATTAATTTTTTAATTAATCTCTCATTTTGAATTAATTTAGAGGAAAATCAAACGTTTAATCTTTTAAAAGGATTTTCTTATGAAATTAAACTTTTAAATAGTTCTTTAAGTAAACTTATATAAATTTCACATAATTAAATATGAAAAATATAAATTATCACTCAAAACTATTACAAAGCTGACTTGAATTTTTTTTTATCCTTTATTACAAAAACAATTATTTTGAAAATTATTTAAAATTCAAAAAAGGCTCAAGATTAATTTGTAATGTGGAGGGTAAAAATTGGGTGTCAATATATGTCATCTTGGGCATCTCTGTGGAAGAGTTCGAAGAAGTAATTGGAGGTTTGCTTTCCTTCACCCTACATTCATCTGCTTCTATAGCCTTGATCTTGCATAGATCTTTGTAGTGTGAGGGTGTGTCGAGTGTTTTGTACACCCTGAAGACTACCTCTTCATCATTCACTCTCATCTTGAGTGTGCCCTTTCTTACATATCTTAGCGCTCCACCAGCATCCAAGAAAGGGCGTTCTAATATGATTGGTACCTTGTCATCTGCATCATAGTCAAGAATAATAAAGTCAACGGGAATAATGAACTTACCAACCTTGATGAGAACATCCTCAATAATTCCTTCAGGGACCACTCTTGTTCTGTCCACCATCTATAGCAAAACTGTGGAGGGCCTTGGCTTTACCAACACAAGAGTATTAAACACTGGAAGGGGAATCAAGTTGATGCTTGCCCCCAAATCACTCAAAGCCTGGACAACATCACTTTCACCAATTTGTATGGGGAGGGTGAAACTCCCAGGGTCCTTGAGCTTTTTGGGCATCTTGCTCATGACCACATAACTGCACTCTTTAGTAAGTCCTACAATCTCAATGTTACCAAGTCTTTTTTTATTTGTCACCGCGTCCTTCAAGTACTTAGCATACTTTGGAATTCCGTGCAAAACATCTATAAGAGGAAGGTTAATGTGAAGTTCTTTGAATGTGTCAAAGAGCTTCTTAAAACAGGCATCTTCTTTTGTTTTCTTAAGCTTTTGAGGGAAGGGTGGTGGTGGTCTATTTCGAGGCTGCTCAACTATCTTTCCCTTAGAGTACTCAGACTTTCCGTCTTTGTCAACTTCCTTAGAGTCAACTTGCTTGTCTGCCTGCCCAGGTGTGACTAATTCTGATTGCACCTCATAATTTTTCTTTAGAGGTGCGTCACTCAAATCTCGACCACTCCTCAAGGTGATTTCAATTACTTGCTTTGGCTTTTATGCATCACTAGGCAAACCCCCTTGAGGTCCTATGTTTTATGATTCGACAAGTTGTCCCATTTGAACTTCTAATGTCTTTGTGGCTAACTGTTGATTCTTAATGTCAGTAGCCATCTGTGCTTGATCAGCAACAAACTGTGCCTGATTAGCCATGATCTTCTTCAACATTTCCTCAAGATTGTTGGCCTGAGTATTGTTCTGCATACCTTGATGCTGCTGAAACTGCCGAGGTTGAGCTTAATTAGTGCCCCAAGAGTAAGTGGGTTGTGATAAGTCGGTAATCCACCAACTTATTGAGCCTATATCCATGAATTATTGCTATGTTTTGAATAGATGTAGAGGTTCTTATGGCCTTTATTGATGTCTATGCAGGTACTTTTGATAAATGATGAGAAACAAGGAAATAGACCCAAAAAGAGCTAAAAAGGAGTGAAGTGTTTGGAAAAGCTAGAGATTCTTACCTGATATGCGGCGGCCGTGCGACACACACAAGATGAGGTGGAACCGCACCTCCTCCGCATGAAGCTGCAAAAGCCACTGAAGAATCTGCTAAGGGGTGCGGTCGTTATGCGATGTGCATATCCCAAGGTGCAAAACGTACCACCTTCGCACGAAGCTCCCAAAGTCAATTGAAGTCACTGGTCCAATTGAAGAGGGTGTGCAACGCGTACATCATGACATGAGAATCGCACTCACGCTTCACACCACCCGAAAGGGCAATTTTGTCCTAAATTTTAGTGATGTTTTGGGAAGCTATAAAAGGCCAATTTAGGCTCATTTGTAAATAGATACTTCAGACCTGAATATTTTAGAAAGCTTTTTTTATCTTGAGAACAAGTTTTCCTCTCCAAAGAGAAGAGGGTTTGAATCCATTCTCTTGGTTAACTATTTGTGCACTCAAATTGAGCTTAGAACTTGAGATTTAGCTCTAATGAAGAGGATTTTGACTTACCCATTTGGTATATCTCTCTCCTTTGCTATGAGTGGCTAATTTCTCGTCTAGGGGTATGTTGATGATGAGTGCTTTACAAATAGGTGTGGGTGTTGTTAATTCATCTTTATAATTGCTTATTTGACATGGGTCTAGTAGTTTCACCAAGTTTTAATCCTAAAATTGGTGGTTGTAAGCATTAATTTTCATTACTTGACTATGTGATTGCTTGAAAGAGGATTTCATGGTTTTGGATGTGAAATTACTAGTGGGAACTTGGGACTCCATATAGATTTGAGGCTAGAAATAGCTCTTATCGAAAGAATCACCCACTTAAGGGTCTAAGTTAGAGATAGTGTGACCTCCCCAAGCTTAGGTTGGCTGTTTATTGATCAAACCAATGATTCTCTAACCAAGATTATCGGTACATGGTTGTTGATCGAGAGATAACAATCCATACCCATGACCAACAATACTTATATCAATAAGCGAGAATAAGTGTGAATTGATAGTCACCCTAGCCCATGATTAAAACCCCATCGGATACATTTCCCTAGTCATCTACTCTATTTGATACACCCGCTTTCATTTATTTGGTTTTATTTGAATTGTGATTGTAGTGACACATTCCAATTCCCCCAACCTTTTATTTTTCATGTTTAAGCACTTACTCTTATTTTGAAATCACTTCAATACAATCTTAATCTAGCTAGATCCAAGTACCTTGGGTATGACCCCGAAAGCCATTGGAAATTATAAATTTTATTTTGCTGTACGATCACCGTGACCTCCAACTTTGGGGAGCACAATTTGAGCGTTCATTAAAAATGGCGCCGTTGCCGGGGACTTGAGTTGATAGCCATTTTTGATTGTTGATTTGAAATCACTTTGAGAGTACTTGTTTCTTTTACTTTTGTTTGTTGTTTGTGTTATGAGTAAGCAGGCTAGCCTATGAACAAGGTCGATGACAATGAGAGCATTGACAGCTTCATGGAGGTCGACGAGCCTGAGCCTATGATGCAAGGGGGTGTGGGTACAATCCTCCTACCCCCCACGATGGGAAATGCTCTTTCATGTGACTAGCACCATGCTCCACTTAATCCAAATAAAGGGCCTATTTGGTGGAGCAACACATGAAGATGCCAACCGGCATATTCAGAATTTTAGGGAAATTTGCCATCCGTTCATTTTTCAACATATCTCACAAGAGTCCTTCTGATTACGCCTATTCCTTTTTTCCTTGACGGGGGAAGCCACAGTGTGGTTGGAAGAGTTGCCGGATGACTCTATCACTTCTTAGGCCGAGTTGGTTGAGGCATTTACATCAAGATTCTTTCCTCCATCTCGAATGATGCAGTTAAGAGATGAGATTACCAACTTTAGGCAGCTCCCGGATGAGCCTGTACATGAAGTTTTGGTTAAGGTTAAAAAAGAAGCTTCTCTTATGTCCGAACCATGAGTTGTCGAACAACATATTGCTACAAAGTTTCTATCGGTTGTTGAACTCTCTAAATAAGTTGGTGGCTGACAACCTTGGAGGTGGCACCTTTATCGACTTAGAATTTCCCATTGCCTTGACTTTGTTAGAGCGAATGACAAAAACCAATCAAGCTTGGCATACGAGAGAAGCTAATGTACCAACTTTGGGAGGACCCTCATCCATCTTGGTTAATGAAATGAGGAAGAAGGATGAGGAGCGTGATGAGACAATGGCCAAAATGATGACACCAATTGATTTGATGGCTAAGCATGTAATGGGAGCTGGTGGTGCTAAGACAGTAAATGATGTGAGTACATCAGAAATCAAAGCGAGTAGTGATGATGAATTGCTGACAATGGATGATGGCAAACTGTGCTTATTATCGGTGGGTTCTCATCCCGAGTATTATCACCCAAGAAAGGAGAACCAAGATTGGATTCAAGACAAAGAAAGAGACAAAAATTGGCGGGATAGAGACAAGGATGGTGATTGTTTTAATCACCGAAGTTCGAATCACTATATCTCTCTGAACAAGGGGGACTCTCTCTACCAACCAGGCACAAGCAACCCCGACCATTCCAAGTTAGAGGACATGTTGTCATTGGTCCTTAAAAAGGTGGACATCACACATATGGGAGTGAGCAAGCAAAATAATGAGGTCTCAACACTTCACTAAACTGTGAGCTCCCACTGAGACTCGATCAAGCATCTTGAGGCCTAAATGAACCACCTCTCAAGCCAAATGAACCTGAGGATGAAAGGGACATTGCCTAGTGACACCATCACCAACCCAAATAATAATTGATTGAGGTAGTATCGTCATGCCACAACGTTAAATCAAGCGCTTCTTGGGAGGCAACCCAAGTTTCTTTATTGTTTTTTGTTATATTTTGTTGTTTTTGGTGTGTTTGTAGGGAATGCATGGATGGAAAAATGAACAAGGGAAAGTAGGGCAGACTGTGCAGACTGCACAAGAATTATGCATGTCACATAGGACTCTGCATGCCAAATCAGAGTACCTGAAGGAAATTTGAAAAATTGGAGGCAACATTCGCTGGGCCGTGCGGACCGCATGAGCCCAAGTGCGCATCACACCTCCATTGCATGGCGAATCATACACCTGGGCAAACCAGGGGAGAAAAAGGGGCAATTTGTGAAACACTATGCGGCCCCCTCCAAGGCTGGTGCGAATCGCATTTTTCCGCACACGGAAGTTAAATTTGAATTTTAACTGACCTAGCCCATTGACCGACCTGACTCAGAGATGACCCGGCTAACTTTTCTTTTTCTTTTCTTTTTAAAACTACCTCTCTTTTTCTTCTTCCATCACCCTTTCCCTCAAAATCTCAATATTCTCTCCCAAAACCTTCCACAAACCTCTCTATTTTCCCCAAAATCTTCTTCTCCTCTCTCCCAACAATCTCCACCGCTACGCCACCACTATCACCGTCGTTCTCCGATGAGGTCTTCTTGGGTCACCATTGTTGAAGTCCAAAAAGCTTCAATTTTCACTCCTTCCTTCGTAATCTTCACTTGTGGTAAGTTTCCTGATGTTAAATACTTGTTTTTATGAAGGTTGGGAACTCATATTGTGAAGCATGCTTAATAGAATTGCCATGTTTATTTTGGGTGAGATCCAAAAATTTGGGATCCCCAATTTTGAGTTGTATTGATGATATTGCTTTGTGTCAACTTGGTAGATTCTAAATCTTGTTAGTGCATGTTGAGTGGTAGTAATTTTTTGCCTTGAAATATGTATTGGGGTGAATTATGAGTAACCCACTTGTGATTGACGAATGATTTAGCCCGATGATAGATTGGGTGACTTCATTCTTAAGGGCAAATCATCGTTTTTCATGAGGTGTTGACTGAAAATTGACTCTTGAGGCTGAATTTTACTGATTGTATACCTATGATTCTTGTTGAGCATTATATTTGGGGTGTATGATTTTGTACCGGGAGGGGGGTTAATTGCTGCTAAAATTATTAGTACCCATTGTTGCAAGTGAGGGCTTGATGTTTCCAATGATAGACGGGGTAACGTCCATCTTAAGGGAAGTCGTTGAGTTCCTTTCTTACTTGTTGTTGTGTTAATGGAAATCTGGGGAAGTTTGAGTACTCGGAAGTTATGGTCATGATATCCCTTGTCCCCTTTTGTTTATTTTTGATTAGTTTGATGCGTGGTGCCTAGTGGTTAATCACACCTTGCTCTATAGGTCATATGCGTAACTCACAAGAACACAAGGAACCTAAAATTCCAATTGTTCCTTTATGCACTTTGCACACAATGCATAGATCTTGATGTGCGAGTCGCATAAGGCATCATATTATGTTGAAAAGAGAAAGCCAATCACTACTTTGAGGGGTGACACATGGTACGACACACACTTTGGATGGTGCAAATCGTAGCAACTTTGCACCTCGATGGAAAAATCTTTATAGGTTTCTATTTGCTTGTGCGATAGAACATGCTATGCGCACTCTTTTTGGTGCATTTTGCATGTGATCCACAAAAGCCGACAGTCACCTACTTTGTTTTTCTAGTCCGTTGTAGTCCAAACTGTGTAGTTTACTAACTTCTTCTTAGGTTTTATTTGTGTTTTGGCTCACAATCTATGGATGCAGAACATGTCTTCTAGCAGGAGAAACACGGGAGGACAACCTAGGAAAATGACTGCAGCGGAAGAACCAAAGCTTCATTTCAGGGTGGAAGGCATGAAGGCCTATTATAAGCGGGACAAGAATAAAACTTTCATTATGGAGTAGAGTTTCAACCTGGGGGAAGTTGGGAGTGAGCTGCCCAACATGCACTAACAATTTTCTAATCGGGGATGGCAGCCATTCCAGGATGTACCCGGGGGATACTATGAGGAGATAGTTCAAGAATTCTTTGTGGCCTATCAAGCCACACAAGATTCCAAGGGATACAAAGGAAACAAGTACAAGTTCCCCAACTTAAATGCAGTTGTCGTCCAGGGTAAGAAAGTTTCTATTACCCTAGCTGCCATCAATGCTATCTATTGGGGTCATCCAATTGAGCCTGCTCATGCACTTCTAGCTAGGTTGATGGCTGAGTCAAACTATATCAGGAGACAGTCCCCGTCATTGCTGAAGATGTCCCTCTTTGGTCTACTATGGGGGGAGATATTTTAAGGAGGTCCCTGTTCTTCGAGGCTCGTCTTTGGTATGATCTTATTCACAACCATTTCTTGCCTTCCCAAAATGATCAGAAGATAACCCAAGATGGGGCCATTCTAATTGCGGCCATTATAATGGGGAAGCATGTAAACTTTGGGAAAATAAAAGCTATGGTGATAAGGAGAAAAGCTTATCGAGGAAACCACTCCTTCCCCTTCCTGGTGCTGATTATTAAGCGTTGTTCTAAGGTCGATGTCCCCACCCTTAGTTGCGACAAATTTACTCATGCTATTAGGACTATCGACCTTGATAAGAAAACAGACAGGGATGCCCCTAGGTTTAAGAGGTAAAGGGTTGAGCAGTTGAGTGGGGTTGACAGTGATGAGCTTAGTTCTAGGGCAGACGCTTCATCTCCCTCTCGGACCACTTTAGAGGCACACCCACATACCCCTGCGCCTTCTATGACCAAAAGTAGCCTTCAAGACATGGTGGACAAAACTCATAGCCATGAGCGGCAGTTGGGTGAACTAGCCATGAAGCTACCCAGTATGATAAACAAGGCTGTTAAAGATGCAGTGCGAGTGGTTATGGATATCTTGAACTCACCGTACAAGAGGGTCAACGTCATAGAGGGGTCAATCACAACACTATGGAAAGATGTTCGCAAGGGAAAAGGTAAAGCTTCGGTGGTAGAAGTAAATTTGACCACCTTACCTCCACCTCGTTCCATTCCCGCACCCTTGGATATATTGTTTGCAACCTATGTGGATGAGGTGTTGCCTGGCAATAAGGATCAATATTTGGGTGATGATTAAGATCTAGATTTTCAGAGGGTTCTCCATGACTCCACACTTTCTGCGCACTCCCGAAAGGATAGTGCTGGCCCGAGTGGAAGAGCCTCAGATGAGGAGACAACTACAGATGATGATAATGAGGCTTAGTCCTTCATGGAGTTCCACCCTCTTCTCGTTGCACTATGCATTGAGGGCAATGCTATTTTAGTGGGGAGGTGGTGGCTTTACTTGCTTTTGTTAGTGCCCGTGAGTGGGCTTGAGATATTAGTTTTTATTGCTCTTGTCGGGCTTTGATGACATTCTGCTAGATTTTATTTGGCCTTTTCTAGGCACATTTTGGATGATTGTGATGATATTGCCCTCGCCGGGCCTTTTGATTATGTTTTATTTTTAGTTTGGAGCTTATTTGCGCCCTCGCCGGGCTTGATTTTTGGATTTTGAGATTGTGTTGCCGGGTTGCGCTTTGTAAATGTGCTAAAGGCCTACGCCGAAGCTTGTTTGAAAATGAATCATGAGCGTGCAATTTGGATAATGCCTTGTTAATAGTAGTTTAGAAATAAACTCCGAGGGTTTTCTTAATACCACGGTTCTTTCCCAAGGAGAAAAAGTTTTGATTATTTTCTTTTATTTTTGTGTCGAACTGGGTTGGTGTTTCCCTATGATAGATTGAAAGGCGACTTTCTTAAGAGAAAATGCCAAGTTCTAAAATTGAGTCCGTAGTTGCTTGTCTCGAAATGGTCCCACCAAAAAATTTCTCTTGGAAAATTGTTTTGAAAATAAAAGGAAGAAGGGAAATGAATTTTTGAGGAAAAGCATTCTCTTGTCATGGCTTGCACACTCTAGCTTTGGCTTGGTTGACTCACAAATGAGTGTGTAATGAACTCAGAATAGCTTGTCAAAAATCATTTGTCCTAATTGATTTTGAGACTAATGAAAGAAGTCTTGTGGCATGATGCCTTGTGTGGTGTGGCGTTACCTTGATTCTTGTGCATAAGTGTCGTCTAGAACTTCCCCTGAATGTGATTCAAGGTGAATTTCTAGGTGTCACCGTGCTTGGAAGATGACCTTAGGCCCTTTTTGATAGCCACTTTGCCCAAATAACCCTAGTGAAACTCTTTGAGCTTGTGATCGTTCTTTGGCACCTTGTTAACACCTTGACCTTTTATGAACCTCTATCTTGGCACCCATCCTTCCTAATTGCTTGAAAATGAAATGTAGGCTAAAAGCCTAAGTTTGTGGGGGGGGGGAGATGAAGGATAACATAGGCAAATGCCTAACTTTGGGGGTGTATATGATGAAATGAGGAGAAGAAAAGAAGTGCACTAAAAAGTGCAAGGTAGCACCTTAGGTTTGAATTGAATTTTTTTCTCCAAAAAGTCAATCCAATGAGCAAAATGAAAAGCAAAAATAGGTGCTACCAAACAAAGGTGATACAAAGTTTGAATGATTATGATTAAAAAGGAGAAATCTTGGGTTGTGTGAGGGAGAAATAAGGTGAAGTTGAAATTTAAAAATGTGAGCGGTGTTCAAAATGAGAACAAAGAGCATTAGGGTGGTGTAACCACTTAAATCAAATGAAATCCTCACCTTATCCCTAGCCAACATCATAACCCACAAGTCCTCGGTGATTCCAAGCTTGGCTACCCTACATTATTGGAGATCTACATGAAGGTCAAGCCTATAGTTCAACGCGTATGCACTTGAACTTCCTTGAGAGAGTGAGAGTCTTTTCGGTTCTCATATAATCCTGAGTGCTTGTGAATTGAATGATTATGAGTGGGATTCTCTCTTGTGTTGAGTGGCATCATGCACTAAAATTGAAGCACGAGGTCTCTATTTCAATTGAGGGGAATGAATGAGACAAGTTGTGTGGTGAATCTCGAGGAAAACCTTGACGGTCCATGCCAATGACTTGAGAAGCTCAAATATCTTGTTTTGAATGACAAAATTCACTTGACTTTGACTGAGAAATGAAGTCCTTTTGGAAGAAGTTTTGAAATGGCCAAATGCTTTGAGTTTGTGGTGGTTCAAATTGAGATGAGCATCGAGCTGAGTCTTTTGTTTATTCTTTTTCTTTTTTTTATTATAGATTAGTCTTATGTGCCTTAAATTGAGTCTAGAGCATAATTCATTCTTTGCCTTGTGAGTATCTTGCTTGAGGACCAACAATAATTCAATTTTGGGGGTTTGATAAGTCAGTAGTCCACCAATTTATTGAGCCTATATTCATGAATTATTGCTATGTTTTGAATTGATTTAGACGTTCTTATGGCCTTTATTGTTGTCTATGCAGGTACTTTCGATAAATGATGAGAAACAAGGAAATGGACCCAAAAAGAGCTAAAAAGGAGTGAAGTATGAAGTGTTCAGAAAAGCTAGAGATTCTGACCTGAGATGTGGTGGCCGTGCGACACACACAAGCTGAGGTGCAAACCGCACCTCCTCCGCATGAAGCTACAAAAGCCACTGAAGAATCTGCTAAGGGGTGCGGTCGCTGTGCGACGCGCACATCCAAAGGTGCGAAATGCACCACCTTTGCATGAAACTCCCAAAGTCAGCTGAAGTTACTGGTCCAATTGAAAAGGGTGTGTGACGCGCACATCACTACGTGCGAACCGCACATCGCACTGCACACCACTCGTAGGGGCAATTTTGTCCTAAATTTTTGTGATGTTTTGGGAAGCTATAAAATGCCAATTTAGGCTCATTTGTAAATAGGTACTTCAGACCTGAATATTTTAGAAAGGTTTTTTTATCTTGAGAACAAGTTTTCCTCTCCAAAGAGAAGAGAGTTTGAATCCATTCTCTTGGTTAACCATTTGTGCACTCAAATTGAGCTTAAAACTTGAGATTTAGCTCTAATGAAGAGGATTTTGACTTACCCATTTGGTATATCTCTCTCCTTTGCTATGAGTGGCTAATTTCTCTTGTCTAGGGGTGTATTGATGGTGGGTGCTTGAAAAATGGGTGTGGGTGTTGTTAATTCATCTTTATAATTGCTTATTTGACATGGGTCTAGTAGTTTCACCAAGTTTTAATCCTAAAATTGGTGGTTGCAAATATTAATTTTCATTACTTGAATATATGATTGCTTGAAAGAGGATTTCATGGTTTTGGATGTGAAATTACTAGTGGGATATTGGGATTCCATCTAGATTTGAGGCTAGAAATAGCTATTATCAAAGGAATCACCCACTTAAGGGTCTAAGCTAGAGATAGTGTGACCTCCCCAAGCTTAGGTTGGTTGTTTATTGATCAAACCGATGATGCTCTAACCAAGATTATTAGATATATGGTTGCTATCGAGAGATAACAATCCACACCCATGACCAATGCTACTTATGTCAATAAGCAAGAATAAGTGTGAATTGATAATCACCCTAGCCCATGATTAAAACCCCATCGGATACACATCCCTAGTAGTCTACTCTATTTGGTACACCCACTTTCATTTATTTTCTTTTATTTGAATTATGATTGTAGTGACAACATCCCAATTCCCCCAACCTTTTACTTTTCATGTTTAAGCATTTACTCTTATTTTGAACTCACTTCAATACAATCTTAATTTAGCTAGCTCCAAGTCCCTTGGGTATGACCCCGACACCCATTGGGAATTATAAATTTTGTTTTGCTGCACGATCGCCATGAGCTCCAACTTTGGGGAGCATGATTTGAGCGTTCATCAGACTGACTATGCCAGTTGGAATTGTAGGAATTACCATAGTTTTGATTACCCTTTTGCGCATTGCCCACAAAATTTACGGACTCAAGATTTGCTCCACACAAGTCTGCCAAATAACCGCTATTACCACATGTCTCACACCAAATCTGAACCTGCTGGACTGCATTAACTTGATCCTGAGGTTGAGTCATACACAATTTGTTGAATTGAGCCATCATCTGACTCTGAAAAGTTGCCAAATGTGCTGCTAATGTTGTGACACTATCTACCTCAATCATACCTGCAGACTTATTCACCATATTTCTGTACATATCACCATGCCACTCTGGATTACCTTATGCAATTCTATTGAGGAGAGTGTATAACTCATCATAGGTATTTTCTAAAGCCTGACCACGTGCTGCTGAATCTAGCAAAATTTCTGTGTTATGGTAAAGATGTTCAATAAAAGTGTGAACTAATACCTCGTTAGTCTGCTAGTGATGAGGGTGATCTCTGAGAAGAGACTTGAATATCTCCCATGCATGATAGAGATTTTCATCTGGCTTTTGCTTGAAACTTAGAATCTCGCTCCTCAACTTTGTAGTTTTGCCTGATGGAAAGAATTGAATGAGGAACTTCTTTGCTAGGTCATCCCATGTTGTGATTGATTTTGAAGTTTTTGCCTTCAACCATTTATTTTCTTCTCCCAAAAGTGAGAATAGGAAAAGTGTGAGCCTCACGTAGTCTGTGGAGACTCCTGCGGGAATGAATGTGTCACTTGTCTCCAAATTTTTTGGAGATGAACCTATGGGTCCTCATGTCACAACCCTGTGAAATTCCCGCTTGTGAGCAACAATTGTACCATATTCTATTTTAGCTCAAATCGACCTCCTGTGACTGGCTTTTGAATGCCGGAGGTCAGATTAGTTGCGAGTAGAATTGCCACTTTGTGCACTGTCTTGCGGGCTGGTGGTTCCTCAGCCATTGCTGCAAGAATGGTCTCGCCTTGTTGAACTTCCTCAAGATCCGCACTTGTGGCTGCAAATTCAGTGACTAAGACCAAGCTATTAGCACTTATCAAATGAAATAGTAAAACTAGGAATTAGAAGGTTGCTAATTCTCAAGTCCCTGGCAATGGCATCAAAAGCTTGTTGCTCCCTAGTGCACACGCACATGTACGTGGTCGTGCAAGTAATACAGTGGATTTTGCGAGTCGAATATCGATTCCACAGAGACTTGGTGTTTAGCAAATGATCTAACTTAATTTTTACTATTGAAGTTAAACAAGTGCAATTCGTAGCCAAGAAGAGTTTGAGTTTTGCTTATATAAACTAAATACTAGAAAATAACAATGATATGAAATTTGGATTGCAAGCAATATATGGAGAGATCCAGGATTGAAGCATTTACTTCACATTAATGCATAGCTTTGGTTTCTAGCCGGTGTTGGTTTTTATCATGATTATTGATCTACAGGATTGATATTACAACTTGGGAATGGTCATCCTCTAAGTCATCTACCCAAATTAATCTAACAACTAAATCGTTGAGCAGGGATGCGAGTCTTTAATTTGGATGCATTAAACTATATTCTCGTTTCATTAACCAAGTGGGGCACTTAGGTATATCGCTATCCTAATCGCAAATTATCCTCTACAATTATTATCTACCAATTAAAGACATGACCCACACTCCCTAAATTCTTCATTCCGTCCCTCCACTCCTATAGTCAATTCGTTTTGAGACTTAGATTTATCCTAAAGTTCATGACGCTTTAGAATAGTAAAACAAGAACGCAAGAACAATCACATGACATGATAAAAAATTAAACCAAATCTAAAACCATAATCAAGAAATCATGTTGTAGACTCAACCCCAGAAAAAGGGTGTTTATACACTCATAGTCTTACAAAGAATCACCATATATGAGTTCATCAATAGAAAGTACAAGAAAGAAAAGTTAAAGAACAAAAAACCCTAGTTTGAGCTCCTTGATGTCTTGTCTGCTCTCCAATTCGTGTGTACTTCAAAAAGATGTCTGTAAATATGACTAAGTAATCCTTTTATAGTGTTTTAGGTTATACATAGGCTGTCCCATGAGAATCATATGCATTTACAACTTTGACCCCAACTTAAACCAAGTTAAAACCCGATTTTGGACGTTTTAGGGGGGAGGGGGGTCGCATTGCTTGGCCAAACCAGTAGACCTCTATAATGGGGGGTTCGAGGCTGATCCTCCACCTCAGACTTAGGGTGTGCAAGTCATGGCCTCCACCTCAGCCTTGAGGGGTGCGGCGCATGACCCCCTCCAAACGTGAAGGTTCATCCGCTTTTTGCTCTCTTCTCCTCGTACACTTGTTCCTTGATTCCCTACTTCTTGTGGTTTGTTTGTAGGATTCATTTAGCTTCCATATATCCTCCAATGGTCTCCTAAATCAATTTATAACACAAATTAGTCCATACAACACAATAGATCTCATCAAAGTACACTAGAATACGCATAGCTCAAGCTAGCAAGGCTAGTTTTCTCATCTAAACTCTATTTGATCATTTTGACTCTTGAATTGTTCCAAATGCTCCTTACACACTTTAAACATGTAATTTAACAACCAAATACACACATACACAATATATATACCTCAATATCACACAAAGTTATCCTCAAAACTAAGCTAAACGCGCATAAATAATGACACTTAGGTGTGTAATTACGCCTAAGATCAAGAAGCAACCATGATGACCAAGTATCCTTATTTTTTCCCTTCTGATTCAGCTCCATCTTGAGGTGATAGTTCCTCTCCAGTTTTCTCAGCTTCCTTGTTAATATTTCCCCTCAGTTTCATGTTCCCTCATTTGTTCTCACATTTTTCAACATTCATTGATGTCTTTTAGGATTCAGATCAGTTAGAAAATCCTTTAGATTTAAGTTGGTAGTGGTTGCAGTTGTTTTCCTCAAGACCAACCTGTTAAGTCTTCATTCAAGAATGAATGGTCCCAAGTGGGAGATAATGTAATGCCCCGTATAATTGAATGGCCTTTATAACAAGAAAATGAATCTATATGACTCTTAGAACGAACAGAAATCGATTGGGGATGAGTTTAGAAGTGTTGGGGGAGCTTAGAATGTGAAACATGACCATGCTTCGTGGGGTAAGAGGCAAGCCTTGGCCTGCATTGCACGATACAATATAGGGGTCCACTGGACCAAGCCCACGATGGTCCATGCAGTGCATAGGTCCTAGCCATGCGTTGGGCCGTGCAAAGCACGATGGGGGGCTGTGCCTTGGGGTGTGTGATGCACCCCCCTATTTTGCTCGACGGGATTTGTTATTTTTTACCTTATGTCAAGGGCTTTTTGGTCCTTTCCTTACCCAATCTTCCCCCACCTATATAAGACATCCTTAGACCCGTAGGGCATTATTATTAGTCAGAACAATATGTTACTCTCTTCCCAAAGTTCCAAGAGAAGAAAGAACACTCAGGTTCAGAATTCAAGGGTAAATTCAAAGACTTTCTCTACTTTATCTCTATCAAACCTAAGGCATTCTTCTATAGCACTTTAGACTATAGATTTTCTTCACGAATTCTCTCCTACCAGGTATATGGATATTCAGTTAGGATTTTGTTCACCCTTATGCCCAAAACCTCAAGCTTTTACATCAAATTTCATGACCTTAGAGATTTGGTACCTTTTTATGCATATCTATATAGAAGTTAACTCTTATGATTAGTATATGATTTTCATATTGTTTAAGTGAATTATACTATGTTTTAGTAAGTTGCATGAGATCTTTATAAGGGTTTGAGAAATTAGGAACTTAGCCCAAATTCATAGTATTTTCTCATGAAATGGTGTGTCCTAGAATCAATTGTAGAAGATTGGTGTTAAAGATTGTAAATAAAGTTTAGTTAGTTTTCAGTTGTAGCTTTCAGAAATCAATGACTTCAGACTAGTATGGTTTTGATATAGTAAATCAAGACCTCAGTTTTAAATGAGCTAACATAATCAGTCTTGGGAGTAGTTCTTAGCATCGAGTTGGACTAGGGTTCAGCATACCCTAAAGTCCCAGAACTACGTGCCTCTGTAGGATTCTTTCGCCCCTCAGTAGGGCCTCAGTTTAGTGATTACGCCAGTCATGCCTCTACCCCTATCAAGGTGTATTGGGTCCTCTTGATGGAGCGTATACATTGAACTCCATATTTATCTCACATAGCTTATGTCGATTAACAGGCTCTCCCTCAGAATTAGTTTTAGTAAAGTGGATTAGGCCCTCAGTTCAGTTTTACAGCTTTTAAAAATATATTACTTTGAATATCCTTGCATATCAGGTATTTTTGCATGATTACATTTTGGGCCGATGTACTATAGTTCAGCTTTCAGTTTAAATAGCATATCCGTTTTTTAGCATATTTATGTATATAGTCAGCTTGCTTATTCCTCATGCTCAGTACATTCAAAGTACTAACACATAGTCTATGTGTTGCATCCTATCATGATGTAGGTTCAGGTTCTCAGGTTCCACCTCGAGATTAGTTTATTCCAGTGCCATCTCAGTGACAGACAGTGGTGAGTCCTCATCATTCGAGGACATGTCTTGCAATGCTTTTTTAGTTAGCTTATTTTTCCGTTTCAATATTTTGGAGTTAGCTGGGGGATTGTCCCAAGCAACTCATCAGTAGTAGAGGCTTTCAGATAGAGTTAGATTTTAGACTATTCAACTATATTATATGTCAGACTCATATATTATTTATTGACAGATTTTAGTTTATATTTCTTAACTTCTAAATTTAATTCAGTATAACTTTCGCACATATATTTAAGTAAATCAGAATGCTTAGCTTATGCTAGATCAAGGGTTAGCTTGGGGTCACTTGTGACTCTAAGCACCGTGTTACGTCTAGAGCATAGGCTCGAGGAGTGACACAACTCTTCTAATAAAGCCTGTAACATAAGAAATAGTCTATTAGAATAAGGCTATGGACTACCTTGATACTCTAACACTGACTAAAGTAACTACTCAAGAATGACTGGAGTCCCCCGAATGCAAGAAGGTCTCACCAATGCTGAGGATATGATAACCTAAGGATGTGCCTGTTATTGAGCTTGTGTACTTGAATCTGCATCATTTAATGATGCAGTGCCAAATATCGTCTGTACATGATATGCACAATATATATAAAGTTGAGTAGAAAAGACAAGGCTAATACAACTGACCACTAAGATACGATGCTGATATAGGTACAATATGAAATTATAACTAAAGTATAAGATATCTGAAGTAAAAAAAATGTGAGTATGCAAAATTAACATTAAAACACTTTATAAACTGAAATCTATACACCAATAGAAAGTACTGAAAATAACATCAAATTTACTCGGGGAGTTTCTCTTAACCGATAAACACCATGTGAGCTCATGATGCTCCAATGTCTTGCCCACATTAGTAGATCCATCAAGGTATAGGACAAAACTTAACTTATGAATCCAAATCCGACCCTTACCAGGGGCTAAATGAGGAGTCACCCAAATCAACGACACAATTCTATACTATGTTAATATACGTAATTTTAGGGCTTGGGTCATCTAAAACCTTAACCCGTCTTGATGCTAAATAGTCCTCCTAGAATAATACATATGCTCATAACTATCATGTTCCACTTTAGGAAAAAACTGAAAATACTTTACTTTGAGTCTTTACTCGATGCTTACTTCTTTTAACTGAAGTTTTCTTTCTTTTTAAGATCATACACTTCAAAGATTTCAACTTCTTGACTTGAAAACCTTTCATGAAATACACTTTGGAGCTTTAAAAAATTTGTCAAAAAATACAATGCATAATAGCAATATCTTAGGAAATACTTTAATCAAAATACAACTTATAGGGTCCATGGGATAATAACAAGCATGAACCACAAACAAGAACACAATAATATAATTTTCACTATCTTTAGTACTTAGGAATCAACAATAATCATTCAAGATATAAGAAATTCAAAATAGAAGACTTTGGATAAAAACTCTAGCTTTAATTTTTCTGAAAACTGAACTTCTAGATGTTATAGCATGCAGAAGAATGGAATTCCCTTGCTATGGTAGCCTTAATACCTCAAGTTCTCCAAACTTTGAAAAAGAATCTGTGAATTCTTATTTGGGACTTAGAGGATGATTCCTTCAAAGAATCCTAGGGTTTCATATCAAGAAACTTGTTAAAATCCTTAGTTTAAGGTTAAAATTCATTTAACTCACATGGAGAACGATAGAGATAGCTTACCTAGTCTTGGGAGGATGAGAGGAGTCACCTGGGGTTGAGAGAACTGGTTTAAACATGAAAAATAATGAGAAAATGACTAAAGCATCCTTTTAAGGAAGCTGTAAATTCAAGAGTATGGTCCATTTTACGAATCGTGGACCAAGTCTATGGACCATGGTCCTAATCGTAGAATTTTTTGCTGAGATTTCTAAGTCTCTGATCTGCTTTTCACAGAAATAATTTACAAACCATAGAAGGGATTTTATGAATTGTAGTTCGAGCCATAGGTTTTCTCTTAGATTATGTTGGTTCTCTGAATCAAGTTTACAATTTGCTTTTATGGACCGTGGATATGGTTTACAGACCTTAAAGTTACCCAGCATATTATTCTAGGATTTGTCATCTCTCTGAACTATTTTCACAGCTTGATCTATGGATCATAGTTTAGTACCAGGGGCCGTAGTTCTTCTCGTGGAAACCTGGGAGTCCAGGTCCAACATAGGGTTTTCTATGGTTTACTCCACAAACTGTTCTTGGAAGTATGGTCCGTAGAAGTGACTGTCTCCAGTAAACAGGTCTGCAATAGTTAAGTGTTGCTAAAAGCACTGATTTAAAATTTGAGGTGTTACAATATCCCCCTTTGGAATTATTCATCCTTGAATGAAGGTCAAAGATAGAATGAAATGGTAGAAGGAAAGAAACTCAACCTGACGGAAGATATACCTTGATAACATGAATTGAACTGCACTAGTTTCAAGGTTACAACCAAATATTGGAAGGCAGAAAGCACGAACTTAAATGCATAAACTATAATACTAAAACACAAGACATTGAATCTGAATCTAAAGCAAGAGTAGGATTATTACCTTAGGCATCTTCTTTATAAGGAGTGAATAAATGTGGGTATCTAACTTTCATATTTTCTTCGTCTTCCAATGTAACCTCCTCCATAAACTGATTTCTCCATAACACCTTTACTAATACTACCTCTTTGGTCCTCAACTTGCGGACTTGATGATAAAAAATCTTAACCAGAACCTCCTCATAAGACAAGATGTCCTTCACCCTAACACTTCTTGTAGG
Organism: Jaltomata sinuosa; assembly: GCA_003996215.1. Classification (NCBI taxonomy): domain Eukaryota; kingdom Viridiplantae; phylum Streptophyta; class Magnoliopsida; order Solanales; family Solanaceae; genus Jaltomata; species Jaltomata sinuosa. The sequence goes on along the minus strand of QJPP01001643.1, from coordinate 79,775 downwards.
CACATTATGTGAGAGGCTATTCACACACTTCTTAAGCATAGAGATATGGAATACTGGATGTACAACTGCTAATTCTACGGGTAGCTCTAACTCATAGCTACTTTTTGATCCTATTTGAAATTTGATATGTACTAATATACCGAGGACTAACCTTTCCTTTCTTGCCAAATGGCATGACACCCTTCATGGTTAAGACTTTCAAGAAAACCCAATTATCAACTTTGAACTATAACTCCCTTTGCCTTACATTGGTGTAGGACTTTTGGCGGCTCTGCACAACCTTTATTTAATAAGCTTCAACTTTTCCATAGCTTGGTAAACTAAGTCTGGCCTTAGTTCTTCCTTCCAACCTCAAACCAATCGATCTCAGACCTATACCTTCGCCCATAAAGAGCCATCCGAATGCTGGAGTGATATTTGTTGTTGTATGTGAACTCTGTAAGAGGCAAGTGATCATGCTAATTTCAATTGAATATAACATATGCCCTAAACATATCCTCAAGTGTATGAATAATGTGTTCTTCCTGACCATCGGTCTGTGGATAAAATGCGGTACTACGGTTCACCCATATATCTAAACCCTTCTGGAAAGACTTCCAAAACTTTGGGGTAAACTGAGCACCCCTATCTGAAATAATGGACAAAGGGACTCCATGAAGTCTAACTATCTTATGAATATACAACTTAGTATAATTCTCTACTGAGCCTGGTGTTTTCACGCACAAAAAGTGAGCTGACTTGGTCATTCGATCTATAATTACTTATATTGAATCATGCTGCCGTAGAGATAGTGATAAACCTATTATGAAGTCCATGTTTATCATCTTCCACTTCCACTCAGGAAGATTTATATTTTGAGTCATGCCACCTGGCCTTTGGTGCTCAACTGAACTTGTGTTAGGACATTTCGCTACGAACTTTGAGATGTTCCTCTTCATACTATTCTACTAGTAGACTTCTCTCAAGTCATGGTGTATTTTCATGGAGCCTGGGTGAATCAAATACTTAGGACTATGCGCTTTAGCCATGATTCTATCTTTGAGACCTTCTATATTAGGGACACACAACCTACCTTGGTACCTCAAAACACCATCTCACCTCTGTTCGAAACCAAGTCTTTCTACTTGTGGACTTATTCCTTTAACTAGAGAAAGATGGGGTCACTGTTCTACTTCTCCTTGACTTCAACCACTAAGGATGATTAATCCCCATTCTGAACAACTGCACCACCATTCTCAGAATCTAAGAGACGGACTCACAAACGTGCAAGTTTGTGTCCCTTCTTCTACATGAGTAGTGCTTCCCATAGACAACCTACTGAGAGCATCAACAACTACATTTGCCTTACCAGTATGGTAAAGAATACTCATGTCATAATCTTTAAGAACCTCGAGCAGTCTTATCTGCCTGAGATTCAGCTCCTTCTAACTAAATATGTATTAGAGGCTCTTATGATCTATGAATACATCAACATGCACACAATAGAGATAATGACACTATATTTTCAATGCAAACACAACTGCTGCTAACTCAAGATCATGAGTCGAGTAGTTTTTCACATGGGGCTTAAGCTGCCTAGAAGCATAAGCTATAACCTTATCGGACTGCATTAATACATAATCAATGCCCACTCTAGATGCATCACAATAGACAACGCAACCATCAGTTTTGTCTGGTAGGATTAACTCTTGAGAGAAGTCAAACAAGTTTTCAACTCCTTAAAGATCTTCTCGCAATCTTCTGACTATTAGAACTTAACTTTCTTCTGGGTCAACTTAGTCAATGGAGCAGCAATGGATGAAAACCCTTCTATAAACCTTCTATAATAGCCAACCAGACCTAAGAAATTCCTATTATCAGTCAAGGTAGTGGGTCAGGGCGAATTTTTTACCACTTCAATATTTTGAAAATCAACCTATATAACCTTAGGAAACAATGTGGCTTAGAAACTCCATGGACTTTAACCAAAATTCACACTTAAAAAACTTTGCATACAACTCATTTCCCTTGAGTGTCTGTAGCATTATTTTGAGGTGATTGGCATGATCCTCCTTGCCTTGGGAGTTGATTAGAATATCATCAATGAATACTATCAAGAACATGTCAAGATACTGCTTAAAAACTCTATTCATACGATACATAAATGCTATAAGGGTGTTAGTCAAATTGAAGTTCATGAGAAGAAACTCGAAGTGATTATAACTTGTCCTGAAGGTTGTCTTTGGAATATAACTTTCTCTAGCTTTCAACTGATAATAGCTGGATCTGAGGTCTATCTTAGAGAAATAGGTAGCATCCTAAAGCTGGTCGAATAGGTTATCGTGTCTAGGAAGGGGATATTTATTTTTTATGGTGACCTTGTTCAACTGACAAAAATTCAATACACATTCTAAGGGAACTATCTTTCTTTTGCACAAAAATGATTGGAGCACCCCAAGGAGAGACACTTGGTCGGATGAATACCTTATCAAGAAGGTTTTTTAACTGTTCTTTTAGATCTTTTAACTTGGATGGGGCCATTATATATGGAAAAATAGAGATGGGTTGAGTAATGGGAAGGACATCTATTTCGAAATCTATCTATCTATCGGGAAATACTCTGGAAAGATCATCAGAGAACACTTCTGGGAACTCACTAATAACTAAAACTGACTGAAGGGGTAGAGTTTCAACACTAGAGTCTCTAACTCAAACTAAGTGGTAAATACACCCCTTGGAAACCATCTTTCTAGTCTTAAGGTATGAAATGAAGTGACTCTTAGGCAAAATTGAACTACCTTCCCGTACAAGGAATGGATCATATAAAAAATGAAACTTTACAATTCTGGTTCTACAATCAACTAAGGCATAACAAGAATATAACCAATCCATGCCTAGAATAATATCAAAATCCACCATTTCTAACTCAACTAAGTCAACTGTGGTGTCTTTATGATAGACTGGCACTTTTAGTTTCTTTAGACTCTCTTAGCCACAATAGACTCACCAACAGGAGTAGAAATGACAAAAGGCTCTAAAAGCTGTTTGAGACAGATTTCAAACTTCACAATAATATAAGGGGTCACAAATGATAAAGTTGCACATGGGTCAAGTGAAGCATAAGCATCAACGCAAAAAACCTTTAACATACTAGTAAAAACATCTGAGGAGTTTTCCTAATCTTGGTGGCTAGGTATAACATATAAATGATTCTGACCTCCGCTTGTCCCTAAAGTAGAAACCTTCTGAGCAACTCGGCCTATTGGGGAAAATGATGTAGTAGTCCGGGATCTATTGCCCCTAAAGACTTGTTTCCAGATAGATAATCCCTTTAAAGGCAGCCCAACTGGCTTCACCTAGGCATCCACTTGTGCCTTCATCCCCAAGATAGGATTTACCACACTTATTACATAGTGGTATCGAGTATCTCTCTGAGCCACACTACCCTGAGACTGTGAAACTTGAGCTCTAGAGTTATGATTTCTCTAAAATTTCTATTAATCCTTGATTCTGGGTGCAAATGCACTAGCTGATGATGGGGCAGGTCCAGATGACCTTCTGTGGAAGAAAGGTTTATTTTCTTTCCCATTCCTGTAATGACTAGTGTCACGACCCAAGCCTACGCCCTAGACGTAACATGGTGCTTAGAGCAACAAGTGACCCCAAGTTAACCCTTGATTTAACATATACTCAGCATTCTGAATAATAGCGATAACTAAGCGGGGAAGCTAAACTAAATTGAAAATGTATGTTTAGAAATATAGACTGAGAATCTTAGAGATACACTTATAAATGTATGTCTTAAATATAAAGTGTATGAATAAGCTAAAATCTGACTCTATGCCTGAAAGCCTCTACTACTAATGAGTTGCAGGGATAAGCCCCCATCTAACTCCAAAATACCGAAACTAGAATGAGCTAACCAAAAAGCATCATAAAATATGCCCTCGAATGATGAGAACTCACCACTAGCTATCACTGGGGTGGCGCTGAATTGAACTGATCGCGAGGCTGAACCTGACAACCTAAACCTGCATCATGGTAGGATGCAACATATAGAGTATGTGTAAGTATTTTAAATGTACTAAGCATGCGGAATGTGCAACTAACTGAACATGCTAGAATACTGTTATGTTGTTTAAAACTGTAAACTGAATTATAGTACATAGGCCAAAAATATAATCATGCATAAAAATCTGAAATGCAACGATATTCTAAAAAAGACATAGTAAAATAGTAAAACTAAAACTAAGGGCCTACTTTCTAACTATTGAATCTAATTCTGTGGGAGAGCCTGTTAACCAACATAAACCATGTGAGCTAAACGTAGAGTCCGATGTATATTCCCCATCGAGAGAACCCAATATACCTTGCCAGGGTATAGAGGCATGACTAGCCTGATCACTAAACTGAGACCCACTGAGGGGATAAATATTCTTATGGTGGCATGTAGTTCTGAGACTTTGGGTATACTGAACCTTAGTCTAACTCAGTGCTAAGTACTACTCCCAAAAATTAATATGCTAGCTCTTTTAAAACTGAGGTCCTGATTTTACTATGTCAGAACTAGGCTAATCTGAAATCATTATTTTCTAAATATCTATAGCTGAAAGCTATCTAAATTTTTTTCTTTAAAGTCTCAATGCTAGTATTCTGATTTGATTTTGAAGTAAACTAATTCATGAGAAAATACTATAAATTAGGACTAAGTTCTTGGTTTCTCAATTCTTGTAAAAACTCATGCAATTTATTGAAAAACATGATACAGATTATTTAAGCAAGATAAAACCACATTCTAAGTATGAGGATTGAATTCCATAAAAATCTGCATAAGAGGGTAAGAACCCTAGTTTCTAAAAATTATGAGAAGCTTGAAATTAAGGATGAGATTTTGGGCATAAGGGTGAACAAAACCCTTACTGAATAATCACATACCTGGTGGAAGAGGATTCCTGAAGAAAATCTGAAGTTTGAAGCTTGGAGAAGAAAGACCTAGGTCTGGATGGAGAGAAGAATCGCTTTTGTTCGTTCTTTCTAAGACTTGAGCGAAGGAATAAGGAAAACTAGGCTAATTTTAGTTAAACCCTTTTTAAATAAGCCTAAAATGACTTATTGTCAGAGTTAAAAATAAGGGAAAAAGTCAAAAATAACCCTGATAAATTAAACTAAAAATTGTAGGCAAAACTCAGCCTAGGCTTCCATGGGCACCAACCACGGCCTTTGGACTGAACCACGGCTCGTGGTTAGGGTTCATGGTTTCCTGGACAAAAACCTAGTCGTGGGTCTGATTTCCATGGGTAAGGTTCACGGCCCATGTAACCCTCCCGTGGTTCCTGGGAAAAATGATGATCCTCAGGTCTGATTCCATGAAGGGCAACCACATCTCGTGTTTTGATCCACGATACGTGGATCCGGGACCTGAGGCCTAATCTGCAAGTCTTATTCCACGGAAACCAACCATGACCCTTAGACTATTTCACGATCCACAGAAACCATCTGTGGTTCCTGTTCTGTCACTTTGATAGTTTACACTTGGGATTTCAGGGTTGGTTCTAGGCCTAGAATTTTCTAAGGTGTTACAATATCTCCCCCTTGGGATCATTCGTCCTTGAATGAAGATTAAACAAGCTTAGTTTGGAGGGAAAGAACTATCATCCCAACCAACTAAATTCTAAAAGCTGAAATACTGGTATACTGACTGAGTTTTAACTGAAATATGTCTGGACTAAGTCCGTAAAAAAATGAAAGCATATTGAAGATGCAAGAATAACTGAGGGAACATAAAACTGAGGGGGAAAGACAAATGAGAGAATTATTACCTCAAGCTAAAGCTGAATCGAAAAGGAATAGGTGAGGGTACTGGGTCATTATGGCTGCTTCTAATTCCAAAGTTTCTCCCTCAACAAACTAGTTTCTCCAAAGAACTTTCATTAAAGCGACCTCCTTGTTTCTCAACTTATGAACCTGACGATCAAGAATATTGACTGGGACCTCTTCATAAGAGAGACTGTCTTTCATGCCCACACTCTCTAATGGCATAACTAAGGCTAGATCACCAATGCACTTTATTAGCAAGGATATATGAAAGACTGGGTGGACTGATGCTAAGTCTGTGGGAAACTCTAACTCATAAGCCACCTTGCAAAATCTCCTTAGAATCTGGCAACTCTAACTCATAAGCCACCTCGCCAAATCTCCTCAGAATCTTGTAGGGACCTACATACCAAGGACTAAGCTTCCCTTTCTTGCCAAATCTCATCACTCCCTTCAAAGGTGAAACCTTCAGAAACACCCAATCATCAACTTCAAATTCTAAGTCTCTTCTCCATACATCTGCATAGGATTTTTGACGACTCTGACTAGCCTTCAATTTCTCCTTAATGAGTTAAACTTTCTACATAGTCTCATGAACCAAATCTTGCCCTATTAATGCTACTTCACCTACCTCAAACCAGCCTATCAGTGATCTACACCTTCACCTATAAAGAGCCTCATACAGAGCCATATGAATGCTGGAATGAAAACTGTTGTTGTAAGCAAACTCTGTAACAGGAAAATGATCATCCCAATTACCTTTGAAGTCGATCACACAAGCCCTCAATATGTCCTCTAAGTTCTGGATAGTACGCTCTGCCTGACCGACTGTCTGGGGATGGAATGCTATGATGAGATTAACCTGAGTACCAGGACCTTTCTGAAATGATCTCCAGAACTAGGACGTAAACTGAGTGGCCCTATCCAAGATGATGGACAATGGGACACCATGCATTCTGACTATCTCATGTATGTAGAGTCTAACATAATCTTCTGCTAAGTCAGTTGTCTTGACAAGCAAAAAGTGGGCTGACTTGGTAATCTTTCTACTATCACCTAAATAGAATCGTGTTGTTGGTCAGTATGCGGTAAACCTGTAATGAAATCCATATAATTCCCACTTCTAAGTAGGAATGTCAATATCCTGAGTCAAACCTCTCGGTCTCTGATGTTCTACCTTAACTTTCTAACAGTTAGGACACTTAGCTATACGGTCTGCAATGTCTCTCTTCATGCGATTCCACCAATAGGCTTCTCGTAGATCACAATACATCTTGGTGGCACCAGGATGAATAGAATACCTAGAGCTGTGAGCCTCTGCCAAACTATGCTATCTTAACTCATCCATATTAGGTACACACAAATGACCCTGATATCGAAGCACACCATCTTTCCCTTGGGAGAAAACCTCTACTCTCTGCTGATTGACAATACCCTTTAACTAATGCAAAATACGGTCACTGTCTTGCTTCTTCTTCTCCTCAACTACCAAGGAAGATTATGAACCATTCTAAACTATTACACCACTATCCACTAAGTCTGTAAGGCAAACCCCTCAATGATCAAGCCTATGAACATCTTTAGCTAATTTTTTTTTCTTTCTTAACCTGTGACACATTACCCATAGATAATCTGCTAAGTGTATCTGCTATAACATTGGCCATACCCGAATGGTAAAGTGTAATACCCCAAGACTTCCAAGCCCAATACTTAGCTCAGAAAACTACTAGAAAATAAAAATTTCAGAAAAATTCAAGTTTCCAGGAACCAAGGTTCAAGACCACGGATCGTAGTTTGGAACCATGGTTTGTCGTCTCAACTATAGTTCCAGTTCCAATAGCTTAACAGTTCATGCCCCAGGGACCACAGTTAGGACCACAGACCATAGTTCAGAATCATGGTCCATCGTCTAAAATCGTCATCCCAAATCCAGTAGACTCCCAATCCAAGTATCAGGAACCACGAGTCAGACCATAAACCGTAGTTTAGAAACACGATCCATCCTATCACTTGTGGTTTCCATTAATCAGAAGACCCCCAGTTCTAGTCTCAGAAACCATGAGTCAGACTACGGACCATACTTTATAACCATGGTCCATCCTTTGACTCATGGAATCTCCAGACCAGGCCAAAGTCCCAGGGACCACAGGCCACATGACGAACCATCTTTCAGGAGTACGGTCCGTCCTGTTGAGTTGTTGCCCCTCATATAAGAGAACCCCAAAGGCTCTTGGGCAGGACCACGACTCAGTTGATGGTCCGTCGTCCATTAGTAAAGCCCATCAAACCAAGTCGTGATTCTTGAAGCTGACTTTTCCAGCAGTTTTAATTTAATTTCTCAAGGGTATTTTAGACCTTTCCTTCTTATTTTAGCTCAAAAATCAATTCAAGTTAGAACAAAGCATCTTCTCCAAAGTTCCAGGCCTAGGGTTCTCTCCTCCAAGCTTCAACTCCAGATTCTTGCTGGGATTTTTATCCACCAGGTATGTGGGAGTTTAGTAAGGGCTCAATCCGCCCTTATTCCTAAAAACCTCAGACCTTTTCAATGATTTTCATGAATATAGAACTAGGGTTCTTGTCCTTTTACATATTGCTCCAAGAAATCATGTCCATGAGTATATATATGATCCTTGCATTGTTTTAAATATCACATACTGATTATCTTGCATTTACTTAGATAATTATAAGATCTTTGGAAATCATGGACTTAACCCTAAAATATAGCATTTGCCTAAAAGTGTTATTTTCCTTCAAAATTCAACCTAGCTTGTTAGCATGAGTTCTAGAAGCAAAAATTAGTCAGTTTTTAGTCTACTAAAGTATTTCAGAGAAACAAAGATTTTTGACTAGTTTATTCCTGACCCAGAAACTCAGGATGCCAGTTTTGAATTGAGCTATATTCAGTTTGGGAGTAGTATTTAGTACCAAGTTGGACCAGGGTTCAACGTACCCTCAAGTCCCAGAACTACATGCCATCATAGATTGGTAAGTCCCCTCTGTTGGGCATCAGTTTCAGTGATCATGCCACAGTCATGCCTTTATACCCTGGCAAGGTATATTGGGTCCTCTCGATAGGGCGTATACATTGGACTCCACGTTTAGCTCACGTGGTTTATGTCGGCTAAAAGACTCTCCCATAGTGTTAGTTTTAGTTATGTGCATTAGGCCCTCAGTTACATTTACATTCAACTTTCAGCATGACTTTCAGATTACTCTTGCATCTCAGCTGTTTTATGCACAATTATACACTTGGGCCTATGTACTATAGTTTAGTTCAGGTTACATCATTTTTTCAGTATTTTTAGCATGTTTATATATATTCAATTAGCTTTGCATATCCCTCATGCTCAGTACATTCAAAGTACTAACGCATATTCTATGATGCATCCTATTATGATGCAGGCTCAGGTTCTCAGGTTCAGCCACAAGATTAGCTATTAACGATGCCACATCAGCTTAGTCAGGGGTGAGTCCTTATCCTCCGAGGACATTTTTATTATGCTTTTTGGTTTAGTCAGATATTGTTAGTTTAAGCATTTTAGAGTTAGCTGGGGACTTGTCCCAACAACTCACCAGTGTTAGAGGCTTTTCAGACATAGAGTCAGTATTTAGTTGATTTGGGCTGTATAATTTGAACTCAGTCATTTCTTTCAGATATTATCAGATACATTTTTTTAGCCTTACTCAATTCTTAGTTATGCTTCCTCTTGTTTTAGAATTATATTCAGTATACTTGTGATATACCAGATTCAGGGTTAGCTGGGGGTTACTTGTGACCCTAGGTCCCGTGTTACGTCTAAGGGCTAGCCTTGGGGCGTGACATTAAGCATACTTATATCATAGTCCTTGAGATGTTCTAGCCACCTTATATGACGAATATTTAACTCCTTCTAGGTTAACACATACGAGGCTCTTATGATTGGTAAACACATCAACATGGACACCATACAAGTAGTTTCTCTAAGTCTTTAGGGAAAAAATAACTGCTGCCAACTCAAGATCATGAGTTGGGTAGTTCTTCTCATGAATCTTATGATGTCTGGAGGCATATTAAATAACCTTACCATGATGCATCAAAACACAACCTAAGCCAACTTTGGATGCATCACAATACACAACGAAATCATCTGAACCCTCTAATATGAAGGACTAAGACTATGCAATTTCTATATACCCTCTTAGATAGGACTGACTCACCAATTGGAGTGGAGACTGAGAAGGGTTCTAAGAGTTTTTCAGGACTGATTTCGAATTTGCATGCAATATATGGGGTCACAAAAGATAGTGAATCCCCTTGGTCTAACAAAGCATCAACATCAAGAGAGAAGACTTGCAATATACTAGTGACTACGTCTAGTGAACTCTCCTAATTCTGACGTGATGCCATGGCATAAAGATGGTTTTGATGCTGACCATCGCCTATGCTAGAAGTAGTACCCTGCTAAGTTGAGCAACTTGCTAGAGCTACTGAAGTGGTAGATTGATCTTGGTTACCTCCTTATCCCTGCCTAGCAGAGGGGCACTCCTTCAACCTATGGCCAAGTTGACCACCCCAAAAACACCCTTCTCTACCAGCAAAACATTCCTCTGGATGATTCTTATCACACTTAGGGTGTGCTAGGAATGTGCGGTTACCTAAAATATTGCATGTGACTTAGAGTTTGGTGCCTTCTTTTTCAGATCTCATTGGGGTCTGGGATGGAGAGCACTAGCTGATTAAGGCATTGGAGCTGAAGACCTCTACTGAAACTGTGAGTGATTACCACCACTCGACCTTTGCTATGAATAGTCATAGTTACATGTCCTAGACTTCTTGCTTTCCTTTACTATCTCCTTAAGCTTATCTTTCTCAATCTTCTGAGTATGGGTCATTAGCCTTGAAATATCCATATCTCCCAACAACATAATCATCCTGCACTCTTTCTTCACCAAGTCATATACCCCAGACACAAACTTACTCATTCAGGCCCTTGGCTTGACTATCAGGGCTGGAGCATATCTAGAGAGCTGAGTGAACTTCATCCCATACTCCTAGACTAAAATGGACCCCTGCCTCAGATTTACAATTTCTTCTACCTTAGCTTCCCTTAACTCTCTCAAGAAAAACCTACCCAGAAAATCTCCAGTAAAGAAGTCCCAAGTCATAGGAGTTGCATTCCTGCCCCTGCTATCCTTCCACTGTGTGAACTAGATATGAGCCACATCCTTAAGCTGATAAGATGCCAACTTTACACTTTCAACCCTTGAAATCTGCATCATATCGAGAAATTTTTTCACCTCATCAATGAAGTTCTGTGGATCCTCATCTACTCTCAACCCAAAGAACTCTGATGGATTCACGTAGATGAAATCCCTAACTCTGGTAGCAGTTGTCCCTCTATTTGGGTTAGCAGGAAAAAGTGGATGCTGATTGTCTTGGGCATTCACAGCTTATGCCAATATCCGAATAGCATTCCTGAATTTTGTGTTCGTGCCCTTGTGGTTTGGAACAAGAGAATTAGCATTACGAGTGTTGGCTCTACAAGGAGGCATGATCTAAAATGCATAATGAATCAATTAGAAAGGAGAAATAGAGTTAAACTCTATCTCACGATACTGAATCATAAAGGAAGTATAGTTTTCAAAAAATGTCTCGTAGCCTCTTTCTTATAAGTATGACATGCTTCACACCCATTAAAAAGACTATACTTAATGTGGCTTTTAGACACCCTAGGACCTTTGAACTTGATGCTCTGATACCAAGTTATTTACAACCCTAGCCTATGCCTTAGACATAATATGATACTTAGAGCCACAAGTGACCCCAAATAACCCTCGATCTGGCATATACTAAGCATTCTGAATAATCATAATAACTGAGCGGAAGCTAAACTGAATTTAAAATATAAGTTTAGAAATAAAGACTAAAAATCTATGAGATATATTCATAAATGTAAGTTTGAAATATAAAGTGTCTGAATAAGCTAAAATCTGACTCTATGTCTGAAAGCCTCTACTACTGATGAGTTGCTGGGACAAGCCTTCAGCTAACTCCAAAATACTGAAACTAGAATGAACTAAAGAAAAATCATTATAAAGTACGTCCTCAAATGATGAGGACTCACCACTAGTTATCATCGGGGTGGCATTGAATCAAATTGATTGCGAGGCTGAACCTGAGAACCTGAACCTACATCATGATAGGATGTAGCATATAGAGTATATGTCAGTACTTCGAATGTACTGAGCATATGAGATGTGCAAGTATATGAACATGCTAAACTACTAATATGTTGTTTAAAACTGTAAACTGAACATTAGTACATAGGCTCAAAATATAATCATGCATAGGAATCTGAAATGCAAGGATATTCTGAAAAAGACATCATGATAGGATGCTCAAAATTGAAACTAAGGGTCTAGTACCTTACTACTGAATCTAATCCTGTTGAAGAGCCTGTTAACTAGCATAAACCATATAAGCTAAATGTGGAGTATGATGTTATGACCTATCAAGAGAACCCAATATGCCTTGCCAAGGTATAGAGGCATGATTGGTATGATCACTAAACTGAGACCCATTGAGGGGCTAAATAATCCTACAGTGGCACATAGTTCTTGAACTTTGAATATGCTGAATCCTAGTCCAACTCGGTGCTAAGTACTACTCCCAAAACTTGATATGCTAGCTCATTTAAAATTGAGGTCCATAATTTACTGTGTCAGAACTAGGCTAATCTGAAATAATTATTTTTTTGAAAATCTATAATTAAAAGCTGACTATTTTTTTTTCTTTAAGGTCTCAACGCGAGTATTCTGAGTTAGATTTTGAAGTAAACTAATTCATGAGAAAATACTACAAATTAGGACTAAGTTCTTGGTTTCTCAATTCCTGTAAAAACTCATGCAATTTATTGAAAAACATGATACAGATCATTTAAATAAGATAAAAACTACATTCTAATCATGAGAATTGAATTCCATAAAAATTTGCATAAGAGAGTAGGACCCTAGTTTCTAAGACTTATACAAAGCTTGAAATTAAGGCTGAGGTTTTGGATATAATGGTGAATAAAACCATTATTGAATACCCATATGCCTAGTGGAAGAATATTCCTGAAGAAAATTTGAAGTTTGAAGCTTGGAGAGGAAAGCCCTAGGTATGGATGGAGAGAAGAATCGCTTCTTTTATTTCTTTCTGAGACTTGAGCGAAGGAATGAGGAAAACTAGGCTAAGTTTGATAACCCTTTTAAAATAAGCCTAAAATGACTTATTGTCGAGTTAAAAATAAGGGGAAAAGTAAATAACAACCTTGAGGAAGTAAATTAAAAACTGTAGGAAAAACTCAGCCTAGGCTTTCACGGGCACCAGCCACAGCTCGTGGACTGAACCACAACTTGTTGTTGGGGTTCGTGGTTCCCTGGACAAAAAGCTAGTCACGAGGGTGATTTCCATCGGTGAGGTTCATAGCTCGTAGAACCCTCCTGTGGTTCTAGGGGAAAGTGATGATCCTCAGGTCTGATTACATGAAGGGAAACCATAGCCCGTGGTTTGATCCATGGCCCGTGGATCCTACTCATAGATCTGGGACATAAAAACTGATCTATAGGTCTCATTCCATGAATACCAACCACGACCCTTGGACTATTCTACAGTTTATGAAAATCGTTCGTGGTTCCTATTTTGTCACTTTAATAGGTCACACTTAGGACTTCAAGGCTGGTTCTAGGTTAGAATTTTCTGGGGTGTTACAACTAGCCTCATGTACTACTGACTTGGCCATCTTACTCTAGTGTTGTTCCCTATCTTTCTGTTTTTCTTTCTCAACCTGCTGAGCATATATAATAAGCGTGGAGATATTCATGTCATTAGTCAGTAATGTGCACTCTCTCTCCTTCTTCACGTGCTTACCAACCCCAGATACAAACTTTATCATCGTTGCCCTCATGAAAGGCACCATCTCAGGATCGTATCAGGATAGTTGCATAAACTTGAGGCCATGTTCCCTTATACTTATATTACCTTGCTTGAGATTCACAAACTCATTTTCCTTAACGTCTCTTAATTATTGAGGAAAGAAGTGGTCGATGAACTCATCCATGAAGTCATCCCAAGCTGCGAGAGCTACATCATTGCTACGATTCTATTCCTACTGATCATACTAGATGTTAGCAACATTTTTCAGCTAGTGGGAAGCAAGTTAAACTCCCTTTATTTCAGTAGTATGCATCACTCTTAAAATTTTCTGGACTTCATTACTGAAATCATATATGTACAAGGTATTGGTCAGTTTGACAGTTCCTTAAGTGGACCAATTTTATCATAACTGTTATGGTTACTATTTTTATATTGGTTCCATAAGTGGACCAGGTTATATTATGATTATTGTTTTGGGATACTTGTATGGTCCGGTTACTTGGCATATATTTGGGATCCTTGTGTGATCCGGTTACTTAGCATATATTTGGAATCCTTGTGTGGTCTAGTTACTTAACATATATTTGGGATCTTTGTGTGATTCGGTTACTTGACATACATTAGGGATCCTTGAGTGGTTTGGGCTAAGAATATAGAAGAATGGCATATATATTCTATAATTGTCTACTTACTCGTAGATTTGATATAAGGTGTAAGTTATTATTATAGAGTCATGGTTGTTGACATGATTAATGATTGGTAGTCAGGGTCTTGACTTAGTTTATTATCAATATTGACTACATTTGACTGAATTATCTGATGTTGGTTGACTTGGCTAAAGGATTTATGATTAGGTAAAAGTTATCATTAAGTGTTCAGGGTTATACTTATTTATAAGGTTATGGTTATATGTCTCATTTACCATTGAGTTTAATTAAGGTGTAAGTAGAACATATTGACTACATCTAATGAATTGGATAGAACTAAGTCAGTGAGGATAAGGATACAAATACTCATAGGTAATATGAGGGATAAAGATAGCATAAGTGGATGAAGGTGATGTGGACTAAATCGTTATATAAATTGTCATGCTTTCTTTCTGTGATTTCTATATTATATTTATGTAATCTAACCCTGGTCAGTCGATGATACCTACTAGTGTATGTTGTTTGTATTGATACTACTCTTGCTATACCCTTTTGGGGTATAGTCTGGTTGCATGATCATTGGATGTTTCTTAGGTGATGTGAATAGTGATCTCCAACAGCTTCTACTCATCTCCTTCCTATGGTGGGAGTTGTTTCTTGTTTCATTTTTGTACTTCTCTTAGAAGCTCTTGTACCTATTTAGAGTAGTTCCTTGGGAAGGGTTTTCCTTGTATTTTTAAAGGTTTCACTGTATTCAAAGATTTTGAAACTAGTTGTAATTTTTAAAAGCATTTATGGTTTCTTATTATTTGATGCATACCTATTTTAAATAGGTGGTAAGGGTTCTTCTATCTAGGTAGATTAGAGTAGGTGCCCGCATGATCTGAGTAGTTGGGTTGTGACACTTAAATAGCTTGGAGAATCTTTAACATAATAAGCATGCTAAACTTTTGAAAACACATCAAAGTGGTAGAAGTGGATCTCAAGGTTCCAAGGGTAGAGCCTAGATGGCTTGTGGTGGTGGTCGTAGAGTTACTCAGTCCAAGGATAGACGTGGTCAGTGTTATACATTTTTACTTAGACTCGAGATAGAGGTATTTGATGCTATTATTAAGGGTATCATCTCAATTATCCATTGGCCTTCTTCAGTATTATTTGACCCTAGTACTACTTATTCATATGTGTTTGTATCTTTTGCTTCTGGTATTGATATGGTGTGTGAGTCCCTTGTTGTACATATTCATGTTGCTACCCTAATAGTTTATTCTTTAGTGGTGGATCGGGTGTACCTATCCTTTGCTCTGACTCTTTTTGGGTGTGATACTTGGGAAGATTTGATTATTCTAGATATGATAGAATGTGATGTTATTTTAGGTATGGATTAGCTCTTTTTGTATTATGCTATTGTGGATGGTTGTTCTAAAATAATTACTTTAGTTATACTAAGTGTACCGAGGTTGTTATGGAAGGGTACTCATGTTTCGTATCCTAAGAGCATTATTTCCTTTCTTCAGGCTCATCAGATGGTTGAAAAGGAGTACCTTTCTTATTTGATGTAAATGCATGATACTAGTGTTGACATGCCTTCTTTAGACTTTGTGAGAGTGGTTAGGGAGTTCATGCATGTGTTTTCTACTGACTTACCAGGTGTTCCTTGTGATAGAGATATTGATTTTACTATTACTTGGAGTCGGTCACTAAGCCCATTTTCATTTTTCCTAATAGGATGGATCTGGTGGAGTTGAAGGACCATCTTCAGGTGTTTTACCTTGGGTGCTCTAGTGTTTTTTGTGAACAAGAAGGATGGATCTATATGCATGTGTACCAATTATTGACAGTTGAACAAGGTGACTATTCAGAATAAGTATCATCTTCTATGTATTGATGATTTGTTTGATCAGTCTTAAGGTGCTTCAATATTTTCAAAAATTGACTTGAGGTCAAGGTACCATTAGTTGAGGATTAAGGTTTTGAATATTTCTAAGACAACTTTTAGAACCCAGTATAGTTATTATGAGTTCTTGGTGATGTCCTTTGGGTTGACTAATACCTCAAAAACATTTATGGAGTTGATGAATGGGGTGTTCTGGTCATATATTGATTCCTCCGTGATTGTGTTCATCGATGAAATTTTTGTATATTCAAAGAGTGGGGTGGATCATTTGAAGCATTTGAGGATCATGCTCTAGAGGTTGAGGGATGAGAAGTTATATGCTAAGTTCTTGAAGTGTGAGTTTTGACTTAGTTTTGTGGTATTTTTAGGTATATTGTGTATAAAGATGGTATTATGGTCAATCCGACAAAGGTTGGGGCAGTTCGAGATTGGTCCAAGCCTAATCCACCTAAAGAGATTCAGAGTTTTGTTAGGTTGGCCAGCTATTATAGATGTTTCATGCATGGTTTCTCTTCTATTGCAGCTCCTTTGACCAGATTGACTCAGAAGAATGTTCTTTATCAGTGGCCGACGAGTGTGAGAAGAGCTATCAAAAGCTCAAGGCCTTGTTGACTTTGGCACCTATCTTTACCTTACCTGGGGAAGGTGAAGCTTTACCGTGTATTATGATACTTTGAGAGTTGGCCTTGGTGGTGTTTTGATGCAAAAGGGAAAAGTGATAGCTTATGCTTTGAGGTAGTTGAAGATCTATGAGAAGAACTGCCTGAAATGGAAGTTCATTAGATTTCCCTTGGTTTGGATCATGTTATGTTTTCATGCTATTATATACAGATATAGTTGACCCACGCAGAAACTATGGTTAAATGCTTAGTCGATCGGGCTTTGATCAAACTCATGCAGTACACATGGTGAGTTGTTACTTATGTATGTCAGTAACGAGAATCTCCCATTGAAAAACTAAAAGATTTCTTTTAAGAATTTAAGTATCTGTATTTACTCAGATATTTTCATGAGCAATTGAGTTATTTAAACTGTGTTAAAAGAATGTTTTATATCAAAATTCTACTTATGTATTTCATAATGAATTAATGTATGATGATAGATTTAACACTGAATAGCCTAATTGATTTGAGTTCTTATCACTTCTATGTCATGATTATTATTTTATTGGTTGTTTTTATTTCTATTAATATGTATTTCATGTTTCATTCTGCGATTTCTACATATAGTGCTATTTGATATATACTCACGTCCCTTGGCTGGGGGCACTATATTTTTTTTAGTGATGCAGACATAGGTTTGCAAACACGTGATCGATTAGGTCACTCATTAGGTTTTACATTTTCTTCTCAATGGTAAGCCCCACTTCACTCCAGGGGGCTTAATCTGCATTAGAAACTCAATATTTATATTAATTTTGTTAAAGGTTTGTCGGGGGCCTTGTCTCGGTAGTCAGTACTTAGTCATGTAAAGACTTCATAGATAGATAGTTAGTTAAATTCATGCATTCTCATGTTTGACCTTCGTGTCACATTTCATAGAACTCAGTATCATTTATATGAAAAGTACTTTCTTGATAGAAGTTGTCCTTTTGATGCTTTACATCATGTATTTTGCTCATATTTAGATGTATGTTCGTGTTCATTCTATGTTATGGGTATGCTTGAGCCAACAATGGCATCGAGTGTCAGTTCCGCTCAAGGTGTAGGCTCGGAGTATGACAAACTTGATATCAGAGCACTAGATTTATGTGTCCTAGGATATTTGTAAGGGCGCATCTAGTAGAGTCCTTCTTATGGGTGTGAAGCACGCCGTACTTATAATAGAGAGGCTACGTGATATTAGAAAATACTATTATTCTTTCATACTCTAGATCGTGTAATAAAAATGCCATAAGAAATTTATTCTGATTCATACGTTACCCCTAATTCCTCAAACTATGCCTTACACTCGATGCGGTAGAGTATACGAATTTAAAAAATGATATTGATGTGGTACTCTCGAATAAAGCTATCAAAATTGTAAGAGATTGCACAAGGTCTTATCGGGAAGTCTATTGGTGCATTGAAGTGTAAAGACCGGGTTTGTCGTTATGGGTAAACTTTTCATGCCAATTTTTGAGTTAGAAAACTTCCGAGTTTGGGAGTTGAAAATTCTGGGCTAGGCTAGTCTCAGTCGGTTTTGGAATGAGGTATAGTCTAGGGAAATCTGGGTAAAGTTTGGGTAAAGTGTCTTGATTTGAGCTAGTTTTCCATTTAGCTAAGACATAAAGGAGTCTGGGAGACTTTTCAGAATCAAATTCGTGTAAGTAGAACTCCTGGAATTGAGGTTAACGTGAAGGGTTATTTCGGAATGTCAGGAAATTAAGCGTGTTGTAAAATGGACCCTTTTGAGAGGATTTACTACTTTTTGTCCCCTGTCAACCTCCGTAGAAGTTGACACACCACCATAGCAACATCCTCTATAGTGGAAGTCAACATCGGTCAGCACCACTACAACGATAGGTTCCGCTACAGCGGTACTGCAATAGCGGAGCGTGGACTGCTATAGCGCAGTGATAGGATCAGAAAACTCATAAATGGGTTTTATATTTTCATTATCTCCCATTCAACCCCAAAACAGATGAGGGTTACTCCAAGAATCCTCTTAGGCTGCTCCAAAGCTTGGGAGCCATGAGGAGGAAGGATTCTGGCTGAAAGAATGTGAAACCACGGATTCAGGCCTGCAAAATCATTTGGGAACGCCTTCATGGATCCAGAAAGGGCATGGAACAAATGCTCGGCATCCAGGTAGGTTAGGTTTTCTTTATTGAGTAGATTGACATGTTTCTACTTTGTACTTGTTGTATAGATTGAAAGGAAGAATCTATGCCTAGGCCTTCAGGCACGGAGTCTAGAGGAGAATTGTTTGGGTTAAATTAGTTAAACTAGAATTGATGGAGTTGTGATAATGTGTTATGACATTTTGGGTTGTTATGCTTAATTAGGTGTTGTATGATAATAAAATTCAGGGACTAGAATGTCGAGAAGGTTCGGGGAACCGAAAGGGGTTAGTAATTAACTAATGTGTAAGGAACGGAATTTCGAGAAATGAATTGGTGTACTTAGGGTATCGTAAAGGCTATGTTTCTAATGTTAGGGGGGTTTTCCCATGTTGTATCTCGGTCCTCGGAGGAGGGTCTGGAATAAAGGTATCTAATCGCATGTTTAAGAGGGTGATTCAAGGTTAGTCTTTGAACAAAATTTAATGGTTCATTGTGTACTCGGAATAGGGTAGGTGATGGTTATTGATTCATGTATGCACTGTCTGTTTGTGTACCTTTGTCTAAGCAATGTACGAATAGTATACTTAGGGAATGTGTTAGAAATTTCTAAGTGTCCTATTATCAATCTTGTAAATTGAACTAGGTGTTATTGCTTGTTGGTTTACAAATGTTAATTGTTCATTGTTTGTGACTGTGGATTCTGCGTGACATTTGGTTGGCTTGGGTACCACTCCTGGTACAGGTTTAGTAACGGTTGGCTCAGGTACCACGCCTTGTACGGGTATAGTAACGGTTGGCTCGGGTACCACTCCTGGTATGGGATAAAACTAGTTGGCTCAAGTACCACGCCTGGTATAGGTTTACTTTATTGTATTATTGAATTTTTATAATAGTTCCCTAAGTGGACCAGGTTGTACGTATGATTTGTGATTGTGCATATCGTCCTTGAGGGACCGAGTTATCATTGTATTGATTTGTGAGTTTGGTCTTGGTGTAGACTGGGTTGCATGTCTATCACTTAGGTGTTGTTTAGGGAGGACCAGGGTGGGTCCGGGCTATGTAAAATGGCATACTTAATGGTTAATTGTTGAATCTGTGAATGAATATATCGCTCCTTGAGAGGTCAGGTTGGTTAACTTGAATGTGGGGATAGTCCTGGGGTGGACCGAGTATTGCACATTAAAAATAGGTGTTGGTTTAGAGATCCGTGATCGATCCGAGAAGGATGAGAAGGGTATATGCTACTGTTATTTGCTTATTGTTTAAGATTGGTTCTTGAACCTGTTCCATGTGGTTGATAAGTTAGAATCCAGACTGAGAGTCTGGAATTATATTGTTATGGTTCTAATTGTTACTTATTGTTCTTCACATGTTGGGTTCCTAAGAGGATCGGGAGTTATCCTCATTATTGGCGTATAGTTGGTCCTTGTAGGGTCGGGTTAGCGTGCTTAAGTGATAAGGTGGTCCTTCTGTGGATCGGGGTCGCATGTTATTGGCATAGATGATGTACTAGGGATCCTTATTTGGTTTGGGTTATGTAAAATCGGATATATGTTTAGTGTCACTGAGAATCGTCAATGTCGGCTTAGACTAGATTCTAAGGAGGGCTGATTTCAAAAATTGTAAAAGCTTTCCGCATTCTTGTAAATATTTTCATGTATTAAAAAAGTTTATTTCATGGCTTACTTATTTCTCCGCATTGCCTGTTGGATTGGTTGGTAAGGGTTCTCCTATCTAGGTGGATTAAAGTAGGTGCCCGCACGGTCCAGTAGTTGGGTCATGACAAATGGTATCAGAGCCCAGGTTACCAGTCTCCTAGTACAAGAGCAAAATGTCGAATAGAGTCCTACGGGTTGGTGTGTTGAAGTCCACAGCTAATCCTTGGGAAGCTATGAAGCATTCTAGGAAACATCTCTCTTCTTTCATTCCTTTTCTTGCGGTTCAATCACTTGCTTGTATGGGTTGAGTCCAATTGATATCTCTCAATTCCAATTGGTATCTTAACGAAGTGAAGGATGTCATTAGACTCCGGTTGCGATAAGACAAGCAAGGGAAATTGGAATCGAGAAGGTTCCAATTGGTATCTGGCCGGGTAGGCTATGTAAGGAATGGATGAATAGACTAACGGTCATCCATGAAGCAAATGAATGGTAATGAAATTGATTTGATCAAGTGTTGGAGCTTGAGACGTGTGATTTTATGTACTACATTATTTGAATGACTACGATTGTGTGGTGTGTAATTTTTTGAGTTACTTTGAAGTTTGTGGTTAGTGAAGAGTCTTAACTTGGTTAAGTGTTAATGATTGAAGGAATTCTTGTTTTGTGATTCAAGTGGAAAATAGTATGCTAAATGCAGGGCAGGGTCTTATCATTGGTAAAAATGATAAGGGGAAATGATATATATACTTGTGGGAACATAGGTTTCAAGTGGTTGGTATGCGAATAAGTACCAGGGACAAGGGATATAATTGCTTAATGACGGGAATTGTGGTAAGACATGGATGATCGACTAATGGTCATCCATGGGATGAATAGAGAGTAAATTATGTGACTTGATTTCGTTGTTGCCTGAAGCTGAATTGTCTGTGTGTTATAGTGCTTGTATGACTTACTCGGTTGGTATGTGATTGGTTGCCAAACTGTGAAATTGTGGGTCTAAAGGTCATTGTAATTTGAATTGGTATGATTTGGTTTGTGATAAAATTCTATGTGTGTGGAGTTAAAATTTCATAATTCTTTCGAAAAAGGACTCATCATTGGATAAGATGGTGAGGGGAAAGGATTAATGACTGTGGGAATATCTGGTTTCGGGACAGTCAGGATTGGTTGGAAATCATAGAAAGGGAAAGTATGACTAGTAGTGTACGATAGCGAGAATGTGTTATTGTGCACGGTTTTGGTGTGTTTTGTGTCTGACTTTATGGTAATGGGGTGCTAAATTATCAACTATGCATAGTTGAGGTTGGTCTTGAGGTTATGTTTTAAGACCGTAACGCTTTTTCGGTGTTAGCATTGAGAACAAGAAAGGGGAATGAGAGAATTTTCCAGAGAATGGTAAATTTTCTGGGCTACTACTTTTGGGGGTTGCCATAGCGGTGTGCAAGTCGCTATAGCGGGATGGGAAGGGCATAATCCCTATCCTGTTTTTCCCCTGTTCTGTCTTTCATTCTTGGGTCATTTTAAATCACTGTTTGAGCTGCGAGCTATTGCAGGAATTATTTAGCATCCATGAGCAATAGGAGGAAAGGGTAGCTATGATAGCCCGAGGTACTGGTGAAATTTTGATTTACCACTGGTGGGAATAGTCATCTATGTAGAATTTGGAAAAATAACCCGTAATTGACTGAGTAGTATTGGACATTGCTCATAGGCTTATGTCATCAGGGTGATTTGGCTGGTTTGTTATTGATGATCCTTAGTGGTAGGGTTATGATAATACAGATATGATAATACCGATATTACTGCTCATTGAGTGGTTGGGGTGTGCTCGCCATAGCATTGGTTAGGGTGTAAGTGCCTGAGTAGAATTCCCCCTAAGACGAGAGTAGAAGAAAACCTCTAGCTAGGATGGGTTCCAATGGAATTTTTACAGTTGCATGGTTTAGAGATACGTGGTGTCTCGGGGAATAGTGTTGAAAGGGTAAGATGATACTATGATATATGAGGGGCATAGTACCCGAAGGAAGCTTCTGGGATGGAGTTCGGGTTAGATAAACTTTGGGTATAGAGGAAAAGGAAACGCCATGGTGGGACCTAGTCCCCTTGGCATGGAAAAAACTATTTTGTTTGTTAGTTGAGTTTCTTTTGCTCTGGTATTTCGATGAGGCCCCAGATTTCTTGGGCACTCGGAGAGGGGTAATCTAGTTAGCCTTGTGCATCTCAAAGGAAGGAGGTCCTTGGTAGAGCAGGAGTGAGTTGAATTTTTATTGAGATGGGTACACCAAGGGATTTGGAAGTTTTGGTGGTTTGCGTAAGGTTATGTTTACGTTGTCATGGTAGGACATGAAGGTTCATGAGGGCGGGCTCCTTCTTCTCTTTCTGCCTTAGAGATCATTCAGGGATGTATGATGGGTAAATTGGTATATGTTGTAACGACCGGGTTCGTCGTTATGGGTAAACTTTTCGAGCCAATTTTTGAGTCATAAAACTTCAGGGTTTGGGAGTTGAAAATTCTGGGCTAGGCTAGTCTCAGCCAGTTTTGGAGTGAGGTATGGTCTAGGGCAATACGGGTAAAGTTTGGATAAAGTGTCTTGATTTTAGCTAGTTTTCTGTTTAGCTAAGACATAAAGGAGTGTGTGAGACTTTTCGGAATCGAATTCGGGTAAGTAGAACTCTCGGAATCAAGGTTGACGTGAAGGGGTTATTCCGAAATATCAGGAAATTTAGTGTGTTCTAAAATAGACCCTTTTGAGAGGATTTACAACTTTTTGTCCTGTGTGAACAACCGCAGCGGTTGACACACCAACATAGCGACTTCTGCTATAGCGGAGAAATTGCCGCTATAGTGGAAGTCAATGCTGATCAACACGGCTATAGTGGTAGGTTCCGCTACAGCGGTACCACTATAGTGGAGCATGGACCGCTATAGCAGAGTGACAGGATTTGAAAACTTAAAAATGGGTTTTATATTTTCATTCTCTCCCATTCAACCCCAAAACAGACGAGGGTTACTCCAAGAACCCTCCTAGGCTGCTCTAAAGCTTGGGATCCATGGGGAGGAGGAATTCTGACTGAAAGGACGCAAAACCACAGATTTGGACTTGTAGAATCTTCAGGGAACATGTTCATGGATCCAGAAAGGGCATGGAACAGCTGCTCAGCATCCAGGTAGGCTAAGTTTTCCTTATTGAGTAGATTGACCTATTTCCATTTCATACTTGTTGTATAGATTGAAAGGGAGAATCCATGCCTGGGCCTTCGGTCACGGAGTCTGGAGGAGAATTGTTTGGGTTAAATTAGTAAAACTAGAATTGATGGAGTTGTGATAATGTGTTATGACATTTTGGGTTGTTATGCTTAATTAGGTGTTGTATGATGATAAAATCCAGGGACTAGAAGGTCGAGAAGGTTCGGGGAACCGAAAGGGGTTAGTAATTAACTAATGTGTAAGGAATGGAAGTTCTGGGAAATAAATTGGTATAGTTACGGTATCGTAATGGCTGTGTTTCCAAGGCTAGGTTTTTTTTCCCATGTTGTATCTCGGTCCTCGAAGGAGGGTCATGAATAAAGATATGTAATGACATGTTTAAGGGGGTCATTCAGGGTTAGTCTCTGAACGAAATTTAACGGTTCATTGTGCACCAGAAATAGGGTAGGTGATGATTATTGATTCCTCTATGCATTGTATGTTTTTGTACCTTTGTCTAAGCATTGTACGAGTTGTATCCTTAGGGAATGATTTAGAAATGTCTAAGTGTCCTATTATCAGTCTTGTGAATTGAACTAGGTGTTATTGCTTGTTGGTTTACAAGTGTTGATTGTTCATTATTTGTGACTGTGGATTCTGTGTGACATTTGGTTGGATCGGGTACCACTCTTGGAATAGGTTTACTAACTGTTGGCTCGGGTACCACGCCTGGTACGGGTATACTAATAGTTGGCTCTGGTATCATGCCTGGTATGGGATACTAACTGGTTGGCTCGGGTACCACTTCTGGTATGGATTTACTTTATTGTATTGTTGCATTTTTATAATAGTTCCCTGAGTGGACCAAGTTGTGTGTATGATTTGTGATTGTGCATATGGTCCTTGAGAGACCGGGTTATCATTGTATTGATTTGTGAGTTTGGTCTTGGTGTAGACCAGGTTGTATGTCTAACACCTAGGTTTTGTTTAGGGAAGACCCCAGGGTGGGTCCAGGTTATGTAAAACGACATACCTAATGGTTAATTATTGAATCTGTGAATGATTATATCGGTCCTTGAGAGGCCGGATTGCTTCACTTGAATGTGGGGATAGTCCTGGGGTGGACCGGGTATTGTACGTTAATACTAGGTTTTGGTATAGATATCTGTGTTCAGTTCGGGAAGGATAATAAGGGTATATGCTACTGTTATTTTCTCATTGTTTAAGATTGGTTGTTGAATCTGCTCCATGTGGTTGATAAGTTAGAATCCAGACTGAGAGTCTGGAATTATCTTGTTACGGTTCTAATTGTTACTTATGTTTCTTCACATGTTGGGTTCCTGAGAGGGTCGGGAGTTATCCTTATTATTGGCGTATAGTTGGTCCTTGAAGGGTAGGGTTAATGTGCTTAAGTGACAAGGTGGTCCTTCTGTGGACCGGGGTCACATATTATTGGCATAGATGATGTCCTAGGGATCCTTGTTTGGTCTGGGTTATGTAAAATAGGATATACGTTTACTGTCACTGAGAATCGTCAATGTCGGCTTAGACTAGATTCTAGGGAGGGATGATTTCAAAAATTGTAAAAGGTTTTCGCATTCTTATAAACATTTTCATGTATTAAAAAGGTTTATTTCATGGTTTACTTCTTTTTCCGCATTGCATGTTGGATCGGGTGGTAAGAGTTCTTCTATCTAGGTGGATTAGAGTAGGTGCCCGCACGGCCCGGTAGTTGAGTCGTGACATGAAGTTTCTTATTTCAAAGGGTGTATTCTTGTTTATACGAATCATGCATTTGAGCCTAAAGCAGAATGTGCTCTGATATCTTTATTGGAACATCGATGTAGATGACACTCTTAAGTTGAAATATATGTATCTAAATGCTTGGGTAATATTGCTAGTCAGGGAATAATATGATTTAAGGTGTTTATGCCATAAGTAGTAGAATGAATTCAAGAGCCAAGATATAAAGTCATAAATGAAGTAGCCAAAAAGTGGAGATAGTTATTGATTGAAATATGTAGCTAGAGTCATGTATTTATTGAGTAAATTATGGGATGAGTATATGCTTAAGGTGTTGACTAAGATGTAATAAGACTTATGTAGATTTTATGGCAGTTAGTAGAGGAAGGGTTATTGATTAATGTTAGATCAAAGAAGATTTTGATAATTGACAAATATGTGGAACGCATGCAAGAAACAATATGCTAAGACATATCATCATCATAAAGGGGGAGTTTGTTAGATCAAGAAAGATTTTGATGATTGACAGATATGTAGAACACATGCAAGGAACGGGTTGCTACGACATGTTACTTTCAGGCTGAGTCCAACTGAGACAAGAAGAAGGTCAACCACGCGAAGTTTTAAACTCCCAAGGGTTTGAAGTGTGTGGAGAAAACGTGTTTATACGGAGAGTCCAGCTGGAAAAGAGTTTCCTTTCATAGGAAGAATCCTACAAGGAAAGAAATCAAGAAAATTGACTTGACAAGTCCTATAAGGAAGAGGATTCCCAATATGGAAGAAAATCGGCAAAAATAAGGAGAGGACTCTCAGTATAAATACAAAAGAGGTTTCACAATAAACCTTACGCA
Source organism: Jaltomata sinuosa (assembly GCA_003996215.1). Classification (NCBI taxonomy): domain Eukaryota; kingdom Viridiplantae; phylum Streptophyta; class Magnoliopsida; order Solanales; family Solanaceae; genus Jaltomata; species Jaltomata sinuosa. The sequence continues at coordinate 53,338 of QJPP01001643.1, read as the reverse complement.
CTCACACTAAGAAGAAAAGGCAGAACACAATCAAATAGAGGGAGTTATATTTGAGAGAGTTATAACTGAAGATCTAAGTGCGCCTAATACAAAGAACCAGTTTGACGGACCTGTTCCACTATCATATGTTTTACAGTCTTGAGTCTAGTTTCTGTGTATTAGAAAGAAATCAATCGAGTTGTAATTTATTGCTTTCCTAGAATTGTGTTTAGGGAACAATATTGAGTTTGTATTGAACTTCAAGTTGGGGATAACTTGAAGTGGGATCAACGATCTGGGAGATTGTTGAAGTATAGGAATTAGAGTTAGTTCCTACGGTTGCAAGAGTTTTGTAATCTGATTTTCAAGTTGGGGAACTTGAATTGGGATTCAACAGTCTGGGAAGATTGTTGAATATTAGGAATTAGAGTTTATAATTTCTTAGGTTACAGAGTTTGTAATCTTTTGTTGAAAGGGTCATTGTTTTAGTGGAGTTTCGGTTAAATCATATAGAGGTGTAGGTCGTGGTTTTTCACCCTTTGTGAGCTGGGGTTTTCCACGCAAAATATTGTGTTATTACTTTCTCGCTTTATTTTACATAGTTCATAAATTCGACAAAGGAACCGATAGATTAACCTGTTCCTTTGGCAAATTAAGGGGTCATAATTCCAAAAATTGGTATCAGAGAGGGTTATTTTAACAAGAGTCTAATAACTCTAGATAAGATCATTATGAGTTATGCACCTCCTCTTGGACACGGTGAAGGACAACACATCAACAGACCACCATTGTTCAATGGATAATACTACTCATGGTGGAAGGCTAGGATGGAAGACTTCATTCAAGCTGAAGACTATGAACTATGGACCAGGGTTATTGATGGCCCAAAATATCCAACCCAGAAGTACGCTGAAAAAAATGATTTTCCTAAAATCAAGGCTGAATATAATAATGATGATTTCAAGATGCTTGGAAAAAATGCTAAAGCCAAGTTCATCCTTGTGTGTGGACTTGGACCTGATGAGTTCAATTGCATCTCTGGTTGCACCAAAGCAAAGCAGATATAGACATGTTGGTTAATTTTCATGAAGGAACTACTCAGGTAAGAAAATTCAGAATTGCTAGACTATCCACTGAATGTGAAGCCTTCAAGATGGAGAGTGGTGAAACAGTTCAAGAGATGATTACTAGATTCACCACTATCGTGAATGAGTTGGTATCCTTGGGAAAAATATACACAACTGAGGATCAGGTTGACAAAGTACTGAGGACTCTTCCTAAGTCTTGGGAGATCAAAGTCACTGCAATTAGAGAAGCTAAGGATCTAACCACCATAACTTTAGATGAGTTAGTTGGAAACTTAATGACATATGAGATGAACATGGAGGACTCTAAGAAAGGAGAAGGAAGCAAAGGTAGATTTCTGGGCTTCAAGGCAATTGAAAGTGATGGACCAAACATGGATGATGAAGAGATGGTCCTTTTCACCAGAAAACTCAAGAAATTCCTCAAGCAAGGTAGCAATTATGAAAAATAAGAGATCTCTGGTAAGGAAAAAAGTGCAAGCAAAGGACAGTCAGGAGGATTCTGTAAGTATGAAAAAACTGATCGCCACATCAAAGATTGTCCCATGTGGGAAGTCGAATAGAAAAAAGAAAGAGCTGAAAAGGAACAAAAAAGAAGGGAGCAATCTGAGGCCAAGAAGAAGAAGGAAACTGCAAAAGCTATGATTGCTTCTTCTTGGGGACCAGGTTTTGATGACTCGGATGATGATATAGAAGATGTTGCCCTGATGACCTTAGAGGACTCGAAATGAGAGTCCGAATCAGACACTGAGGAAAAAGAGGTAAACCTTCCTGATCTTAAAGATAAGCTAAAACTTTTTCCAAAGAAAAAATTGTCCTCCGTAATGGTAACCCTTATAGACAACTTTTAAGAATTGAGTGAAAATAGAGATCAGTTGTTGGCCTTCTTGACCAGCTTAAAGTTTGAATATATTGATATTGAAAAAATCAATTATGGTCTGAAAAGAGAAAATCAATCCCTAAAGGAACAGGCCCAACAACTTGATTCTTCCACTCTATCTCTCAAATCTAAAATTTAAAACTAAAGGTTACTGGAAAGGGGAAAGGTCAAATAAGTGATGATAAAATCACATGTGAACAGGATCTAAAGAGGTTCAAAGATGAATTATTCTCAAAAAAGGAATAATCTAGAAGAATGAATCTGGAATTGGCTAGAAGTAAGTATGAGCTTGAAAGAGCAAATAAATTGACTCAGTCCTCAATGATTGTGACTCAACTTAGTGATAGAACACATAGTGCTAAAGATGGAATAGGTTTTATTAAAGAAGCTTCTAAGAGAACCTCTGATCTATGTACACACTGTGGTAACATCGGTCACTTAAGAAATGTATGTCAAACTGCTAAAGCTTACATGAATAAAAATGTCAAAATTGATTCACAGCTTCCAGTCAGCAGAGAGATTGACTCACAGCTTCCAGTCAGCAGAGATCGAGTTCTCCTTTTTTGGGAACTTCAGTCAGTTAGTAGCTATAGAGGTTATTTCAGTTATTTATACATTGATTAAAGCTAGTTGGGGGTCATGTCCCGGCTAACTGTAGTTCAGTGTTTGTAGAGGCTTCATAGATAGTCAATCAGTCACTCAGTTGTACCAGTTTTCAAATACTATTGTACCTCAGTTTATGATAGTTTGTTTTGTTATAATATTGTTAAAAGAGCTCAGCACATATTAGCTTTCGTATTTACTTTCAGTCTTTATCTCAGTTGTATGTAAGGCCATGGGTTAGCTTGGGGTCACTTGTGACCCTAAGCACCGTGTTGCATCCAGGGTGTAGGCTCGGGGCATGACAAACTTGGTATCAGAGCACAGAGTTCAAGTGTCCTAGGGTGTCTATGAATACATGTCTAGTAGAGTCTTACAAAATGGTACAGAGATATCTGTACTTTTCTTCGAGGGGCTACTGGCATTTAGGAAATGTTTCCCTTTATTCATACTCCAAATCATGCAGTAAAGTTGTTCCTTCAAAAACTTATACAGATTAGTGCGTTAATCCACTTCCTCCAATCATGCCTCATTTTTGATGTGGTGAAAATAGTAAAGTTCATATCCCCATCAGTGAGGTGATCTCAGATAGAGCCATCAGAAAGTTGAGAGACTGCACAAGGGCTAAAGAGGAGCCCACTAGTGCGTAAAGTCTACCAATCTAAAAGCATGTATCATGTTTCCATTCGTGCAGATTGAGCCCATAGTAGAATGTGCTCTCAGACTCCCGTCCAGAATCTTTTCTATGAATAGAACCTTAGCAATAAAGTATGGTTCCCTAAGCGTTTGGGTAGTACAATCACTCAAGAGTTAGTGTGAGTTGAGGTTTTATGATCCCGAAGTAGTAGAATTACCCCAGAACTAGATGTATGAATTCAGAAGTATAGTAACCATAAGGTGAGATGGTGATGCTAGTCTTATAGAATTGACCTAGTAGGCTTGACATATATGTATGCAGAGAATTAAGTTGATTAAATTGCAATGAGTATGGTGGTGTAGGTAAGATGTAAATATGACCCTTAGGTGAATTAGAAAATCTTGACTAAGTCATGAGATAAAGAAGAACCTTAAGTGTCAGACTGATACATGTGTACCCGGAGAAGTATGTTGTTGTATGATATTCAGGGATTTTATGGTACTATGTGTGACTAGTTTAGAAATTCTCAGGTTGTGATTTTGGAGAAGGCCTTGTGTATATTGTATGGTGTTCTTAAGAAATGAATTCTGGGGAGTATAGATATACAATGTTGAAACCCTTAGTATGGTTTTAATTCAGTTGTTTTGGGTGGATATTGTAACAACCAAACTTTCAGACCAGCATTTAAAATCCAGCACTCAAAAAGAACTCAGGAAATTCCATCTCCTAGTCAGCCCCACAGTCGTAGTGGGAATGACGGCCCATTGTTTTCCCTGTGGGAAGGGTCCAGAAGCGTAGTTCTAGCCGGCTCCAGCCAAATGGGGGACCCAACGGGCGTCGGAGGTCAGACGAGCTGTCGGGCAGCCTGTGAGGAGAAGCCAACACCCTTAGCCCCAACCTCTTTTGCGCCAACGAGCACGGCTCCCCGGGCGTCACTGATGTGATGGGTAGTGGGAGAAATCATGGAGTTTGTCCAGGGAACCAATCCAGCCTGCCCTTTTCCGATGCCCAGGTCCGATGGGCCATCTCAGGTTCGACGCCCGTCGGGTAGCCTATCCGGTGAAGGAAATGTCTACAATTTTATTTTAAGTCAATGGCATTCTAGTATCTTCCCTACTCCTTTAATTACTACATCCAAAACTCAGAGGGGTGACTTTGAAACTAAGGGGGAGATTACGGAATGAGGAACCAAGTCGAGTCTTGCAACTCAACTAGTATAGAATTCTAGAAAGATCTATAATGGGATATCAATCCATTCTTATTCTAGCGGATTCCCTAGCAATTCAGTCAAGATGACACTATACTTAGACGTATTTGTGCCATATTCATGACTAAGTTCATGCACTCTAAACAACTTCATGTGCATGCTCAGCTCCCAAAACAAAAGGAAATTGCTTCAAACAACAATCACAGTTTTACTTTATGTTTCCATGAATTTCAGCTTTATATGAAGAGACTGAAGACATATAATCTCATCTCTCACGGTATATTCAGTTCTACGCCCTCAATCCTCAAGTTATGCCTTAATGGCTAATAGCACCATGCTACAACATGTGGATGCTCAGATTAGATCTTTGGAATGACTCGTGCTTATGATTTCCTTGCTCAAAGCTTTATGTACTTACACCCAAACTAGTGATGGGTGGTCATAACATGTATGCTAAGAAAAATATTCTATTCAGGACTTTTGTGCTCAGTATGTGAAGTACTCGTGCCTTTTGCACTCATATCCCAAGGTATCATCTTAAGTGACTAAGTCTCGCTAGGTATGAGTCAAGATTCATCAGTACTGCTTATCCTTGTTAATGATGCTCAGTTCAGATTCAGTATTCACAACCAAGAGTAGGCCTCTAGTTGTAGGTCAGGTATCATAATAGAATTACCAAGCTAGGTGTAGCACTTCGTTCCTCCAAGTTAGGTTTGAACATAGTGAAACCAACGAGTTAGGATCAGACCTCAGTTATTACATGTTCTAGTTTTACACTTATGGTTCATGCTCAGCCGTCTCTTCATGATTTTATTAGAGTTCTCATAACAGATCAGTTCAGACCTGCCAATATCCATTTCCTTAATCAAGGAGGCTTTCCATTCAACTTAATCCACCTAGTAAGTTCAGTTTAGAAGAGAATAGTTTTCTCTTACAGTTACTCCTCTTAGTCTTATGTTCCTTGCAGCTAACTATGATTTCTAAGAATGCGCTCATTCTTTATAAGTTTCAGCTAAGTCCCTACTCTCAATCCAGACCAATTATCATGTTGGATATTCAATTTCATGTCCTATGAGTGTTCTTATGCTCTCATTATGCATACATGCCTCACGAACCCATCTCAGTTCATGTTTCAGTCAGAAATCAGTTACCATGTCAGTACTCTAGCTTTTAGAACTCAGTAAGAGGGATTGTAGACCTTTACCCATAACTTCATCCTAGTTAGTCTTCATTCGAGGATGAATGATCTCAAGGGGGAGATATTGTAACACCCCAGAAATTCTAAGCTAAGATCCAAATTGTTCTTCATATATGGTTAGATCCAAATGGATGAATTTTCTATGAATACAAGTGTTAATGTGAATTCTTAAGTTTGGAGGTGTATTATATATGAATTAGGGTCATTAAGAACCTCTAGCTCAAAGTTAAGTTGAAAGCCTTTCTACCGATTAAGTTTTCATGTAAGTTCTAACTAGGGTCAACTTCAAATGACCATATCTCCTGTAATATAAATATTTAGGTAACCTAGTACCCACCAAATTAAAGGTATTAGAATTGTATTTCCAATGCTACCAACCTCTTGTTAATACAAGTCCGGAGTAAAACGTTATGAGCATTTTAGTGAAGCACTGTCAGCTGTCAAAAGCTGACGGGCTGGCCGACGCCCGTGGCTCCAGCTACGGCCCGTGGTGGAAGGGGCGTGGGAACCAACCAGTGACCCTTTTTGACCCTTTAAGGGGCCATGGTTGGGCTGATGGCCCGTGGGAGCCATGATGGCCCTCGGGATAAGCCGTCCGATGACTTTGAAGTTGAGGGTAGTTTGGTCCTTTCCTTACCTCAGGCTTTTCCCCTTATCTTTTAAACACCCAAAAGGGGTTATTCCTAAAAAAAAACATCGATCAATCTCTAGAAACATTCTCTCAAAATTCCAAGGCAAGAAATAGGGTTTCAAGCAAGCAAGAGAATAGAAGCTCAAGCAAGAAAGTCTCTCAAGGGTTCTCCTTCAGATTTCTTCTTCAAATTTTAATCCCTCAATTCCAGCCCTAGAAATCCTTCAGTAATCAGGTATGTGGGTATTCAATAAGGATCTTATTTCACCTTCATGCCCAAAGATCAGTTTTTAGTTATGATTTTTTTATAAACTATGATTCTAGGGTTCATACCCAACTATGCATGTTTTTACAGAATTGAATTTCTCGTGATACTATATGTTTTTCGTACATGTTTAAGGGATATTTTATGAAGTTTTACAGATATTTTCTTAAAATCCTTGGAATTTAGATGAAACAGACTTAGCCTGGATTTACAGTATCTTCTGCAGGAATTAGCTTTCTTTTCAAGAACTTAGCATGAAATTGTAGTATTTTCACATGAAATAGCTTTTCTTCAAGAATTCAGCCTAGTCTACTAGTACTCAGTTTTAAAGCATGAAATCATTCAGTTTTTAGCCCACAACTTTTTAGAAAAATAGAATGCTTTCAGTCTAAGCATTATGTTGCATTCTTAGATAATTCAGTCAGTTATGCTTCATAATAAGAATGCTATCAGTTTCAGTATCATTATATTGCATTCTCAGTTGATTATCAATATTTGCGCTATCCTGTACGTCAGTTTGCATTCATTTCTTATATATTCAGTTGGGAGTAGACTTAGCACAGAGTGGACGAAGGAATGAAGGTTCACCCGTCAGTTTAGGTTGAGACCTTTAGTAGAAGTCCCCGAATCCCAGAACTATGGCGCCATCGTAGATTCTAAAAGGGTCACCCATCAGATTAGGCATGACACCCTTGTCCCTTGTGGACATCAGTTTAGTGAATCCACGTCAAATTTGTTTGTACCCTTGGCAAGGTATGAACACCCTCCCAGTCAGGGTTACATGTTGGCCCCACAGTTAGCTCAGCTTAGGGTATGTCAGTTTATAGTAGCTCCTACAGTCCATATTCTTTATTACATGACCTTGTATTCAGTTATCCAGTTAAGTTCAGTATTACACAGTTACATATTTATATACTTGGTCATTGCATCAGCTTATATCTCTTATCTTGAATTCAGTACAGTATATCAATATCTTCAGCATGTTCATGAAAAGGAACTCTCCTTAGGGATTTACTTTAAATATGACTTTCAGCTCAGTTGCATTAGTCCATGAGTCACTTACATACTTTACCTCTTGGATCCATAAAGTCTCAAGTAACAGTTTACTCATCCTTAAACATCATGATCTCTTAGTTACAGTCTAGCAACATGATTTACACTCTCTTCAGTAACAAGAGTCTACGTTATACAACTTGATTGATGCACTTGAGATATTATACATGTTCTAGCTTTCAGCCATGCTTTCAGTATACATGTATTTACGCATGATTTACAGTTTGTGCATTATTCTCACATGCTCAGTACATTCAAAGTACTGACCGCATACCTTTCTTGAGCTGCATCATTTTATTATGTAGGTTTTAGTACTAGCTCCCAGAATCATGGTCAGACAGATCACAGCTTCCAGTCAGCAGAGACCGAGTTCTCCTTTTTTAGGAACTTCAGTCAGTTAGTAGCTATAGAGGTTATTTCAGTTATTTATACATTGATTAAAGTTAGTTGGGGGTCATGTCCAGGCTAACTGTAGTTCAGTGTTAGTAGAGGCTTCATAGATAGTCAGTCAGTTACTCAGTTGTACAAGTTTTCAAATACTATTGTACCTCAGTTTATGATAGTTCTTTTTGTTATAATATTGTTAAAAGAGCTCAGCACATTTTAGCTTCCACATTTACTTTCAGTCTTTATCTCAGAGGTATGCTAGGCCATGGGTTAGCTTGGGGTCACTTGTGATCCTAAGCACCATGTTGCGTCCATGGTGTAGGCTCGGGGTATGACAAACTTGGTATTAGAGCACAAAGTTCAAGTGTCCTAGGGTGTCTATGAAGCCGTGTCTAGTAGAGTCTTACAGAATGGTACGGAGACATTTGTACTTTTCTTCGAGGGGCTACTAGCATATAGGAAATATTTCCCTTTATTCATACTCCAAATCGTGCAGTAAAGTTATTCCTTCAGAAACTTATACAAATTTGTGCGTTAATCCACTACCTCCAATCATGCCTTATCTTTGAGGTGGTGGAAACAGTATAGTTCATATCCCCATCAGTGAGGTTCTCTCAGATAAAGCCATCAAAAAGTTGAGAGACTGCACAAGGGCTAAAGAGGAGCCCACTAGTGCATAAAGTCTACTAATCCAAAAGCATGTATCATGTTTCCATTCTTGCAGATTGAGCCCATAGTAGAATGTGCTCTCAGACTCCAGTCCTGAATCTTTTCTATGAATATAGCCTTAGCCATAAAGTATGGTTCCTTAAGCGTTTGTGTAGTACAGTCACTCAAGAGTTAGTGTGAATTGAGGTTTTATGATCCCTAAGTAGCAGAATGGACCTAGAACTAGATGTATGAATTCAGAAGTATAGTAACCATAAGGTGAGATGGTGATGCTAGTCTTATAGAATTGACCTAGTAGGTTTGACATATATGTATACAGAGAATTAAGTTGATTAAATTGCAATGAGTATGGTGGTGTAGGTAAGATGTAAATATGACCCCTAGGTGAATTAGAATATCTTGACTAAGTCATGAGATAAAGAAGAACCTTAAGCGTCATACAGATAGATGTGTACCCGGATAAGTATGTTGTTGCATGATATTCAGGGATTTTATGGTACTATGTGTGACTAGTTTAGAAATTCTCAAGTTGTGATTTCGGAGAAGGCCTTGTGTATATTGTATGGGGTTCTTAAGAAATGAATTCAGGGGAGTATAGATATACAATGTTGAGACGGTTAGTATGGTTTTAATTCAGTTGTTTTGGGTGGATATTGTAACACCCCAGCTTTCAGACCAGCGTTTAAAATCCAGCACTCAGAAAGAACTCAAGAAATTCCATCTCCCAGTCAGCCCCAAGGGCTGACCCATGGGTGTCGTGGGCATGACGACCCATTGGTGTCCCCGTGGGAAGGGTCTAGAAGCTTATTACTAGCCGGCTCCAGCCAAAAAAGGGACCCGACTTGCGTCAGAGGTCCAACGGGCTATCGGGCAGTCCGTGGGGAGGAGCCAAAACCCTTAGCCCCAGCCTCTTTTGCCACAACGGGCATGGTGCCATATGCATCACTGATGTGATGGGACATGGGAGCAATCATCGAGGTTGTTCAGGGAACCAGCCCAGCCTGCCCCTTTCCGACGCCCGGGTGCGACGGGCTGTCTCAGGTTTGGCGCCCATCGGGTATCCTGTTCGGTGAAGGAAATGTCTACAATTTTATTTTAAGTCAGTGGAATTCTAGTATCTTCCCTACTCCTTTAACTCCTACATCCAAAACTCAGAGGGGTGACGTTGAAACTAAGGGGGATATGACAGAATGAGGAACCAAGTTGAGTCTTGCAACTCAACTAGTATAGAATTCTAGAAAGATCTATGATGGTATATCAATCCATTCTTATTCTAGTGGATTCCCTAGCAATTCAGTCAAGATGACACTATACTCAGGCGTTGTGCCATATTCATGACTAAGTTCATGCACTCTATACAGCTTCATGTCCATGCTCAGCTCCCAAAACAAACAGAAATTGCTTCAGACAACAATCACAGTTTTACTTTATGATTCCATGAATTTTAGCTTTATATGAAGAGACTGACTACATATAATCTCATCTCTCATAGTATATTCAGTTCTACGCCCTCAGTCTTCAAGTTATGCTTTAATCGCTAATAGCACCATGCTACATCATGTGGATTCTCAGATCAGATCTTTGGAATGACTCGTGGTTATGATTTCCTTGCTCAAAGCTTTATGTACTTACACCCAAACTATTGATGGGTGGTCATAAAATGTATGCTCAGAAAAATCCTCTATTCAGGCCTTTTGTGCTCAGTATGTGAAGTACTCATGCCCATTGCATTCATATCCCTAAGTATCATCTTAAGTGACTAAGTGTCGCTAGGTATGAGTCAAGATTCATCAGTACCCCTTATCCTTGTTAATGATGCTCAGTTCAGATTCAGTGTTCACATCCAAGAGTAGGCCTCTAGTTGCAGGTCAGGTATCAGAATAGCATTACCAAGCTAGGTGTAGCACTTTGTGCCTCCAAGTTTGGTTTGAACATAGTCAAACCGAGCAGTTAGGCTCAATCCTCAGTTGTTACATGTTCTAGTTTTACACTTATGGTTCGTGCTCAGCCGCCTCTTCATGATTTTATAAGAGTTCTCATAACAGATCAGTTTAGACCTACCAGTATCCATTACCTTAAACAAGGAGGCTTTCCATTCAACTTAATCCACCTAGTAAGTTCAGTTTAGAAGATAATAGTTTTCTCTTACAGTTACTCCTCTTAGTCTTATGTTCCTTTCAGCTAACTATGATTTCTAAGAGTGCGCTCATTCTTTATGAGTTTCAGCTAAGTCCCTACTCTAAATCCAGTCCAGTTATCATGTTGGATATTCAGTTTCATGTCCTATCAGTGTTCTTATGCTCTCAATATGCATACATGCCTCACGAACCCAGCTCAGTTTATGTTTCAATCTGAATAAGTTACCATGTAAATACACCAACTTTTAGAACTCAGTCAAAGGGATTGTAGACCTTTCCCCATAACTCCATCCTAGTTAGTCTTCATTCGAGGACGAATGAGCCCAAGGGGGAGATATTGTAACACCCCAGAAATTCTAAGCTAAGATCCAAATCGTTCTTCATATATGGTTAGATCCAAATGGATGAATTATCTATGAATACAAGTGTTAATGTCAATTCTTAAGTTTGGAGGTGCATTAGATATGAATTCGGATCATTAAGAACCTCTAGCTCAAAGTTAAGTTGAAAGCCTTTCTACCGATTAAGTTTTCATATAAGTTTTAACTAGGATCAACTTCAAATGATCTTATCTCCTGTAATATAAAGATTTAGGTAGCCCAGTACCTACCAAATATAAGGTATTGGAATTATATTTCCGAAACCACCAACCTCTTGTAAATCCAAGTCTAGAGTAAAAAGTTATGGGAATTTTAGTGAAGCACTATCAGCTGTCAAAAGCTGACGGGCTGGCCGACACCCGTGGCTCCAGCGATGGCCTGTGGTGGCATGAGCGTGGGAACGAACCAGTGACCCTTTTTGACCCTTTTAAGGGCCATGGTTGGGTCCGACGGCCCTTGGGAGCCATGACGGCCCGGGGGACAAGCCGTCCAATGACTTTTCTATGTTTTTTTCAGCTTTTAAGTTGAGGGTAGTTTGGTCCTTTCCTTAACTCAAGCTTTTCCCCTTATCTTTCAAACACCCAAAGGGGGTTATTCCTAAAAAAAACATCGATCAATCTCTAAAAACATTTTCTCAAAACTCCAAGGCAAGAACCTAGGGTTTCAAGCAAGCAAGAGCATAGAAGCTCAAGCAAGAAAGTCTCTCAAGGGTTCTCCTTCTGATTTATTCTTCAAGTTTTCATCCCACAGGTCTAGCCCTAGAAATCCTTTAGTAATAAGATATGTGGTATTCAATGAGGATCTTCTTTCACCCTCATGCCCAAAGATCAGTTTTCAGTTATGATTGTTTTATAAACTATGATTCTAGGGTTCATACCCAACTATGCATGTTTTTACAGAATTGAATTCCTCGTGATACTATATGTTTTTCGTACATGTTTAAGGGGTATTTTATGAAGTTTCACAAATATTTTCTTAAAATCCTTGAAATTTAGATGAAACAGACTTAGCCTGGATTTACAGTATCTTCTGCATGAATTAACTTTCTTTTCAAGAACTTAACATGAAATTGTAGTGTTTTCACATGAAATAGCTTTTCTTCAAGAATTCAGCCTAGTCTACTAGTACTCAGTTTTCAAGCATGAAATCAGTCAGTTTTTAGCCCACAGCTTTTCAGAAAAATAGAATGCTTTCAGTCTAAGCATTATGTTGCATTCTCTGAGAATTCAGACACTTATGCTTCAGAATAAGAATGCTATCAGTTTCAGTATCATTATATTACATTTTCAGTTGATTATCAGTATTTAAGCTATCCAGTACTTCAGTTTGAATTCATTGCTTATATATTTAGTTGGGAGTAGACTTAGCACCGAGTGGACGAAGGGATGAAGGTTCACCCGTCAGTTTAGGCTGATACCTTTAGTAGAAGTCCCCGAGTCCCAGAACTACGGTGCCACCATAGGTTCTAAAGGGGTCACCCGTCAGATTAGGCATGACACCTTTGTCCCTTGGGGATATCAGTTTAGTGGATCCACGTCAGATTTATTGTACCCTTGGCAAGGTATGAACACCCTCCCAGTCAGGGTTACAAGTTGGCCCCACAGTTAGCTCAGCTTGGGGTATGTCGGTTTATAGTAGCTCCCATAGTCCATATTCTTTATTTCATAACCTTGTATTCAGTTATCCAATTCAGTTCAGTATTACACAGTTACATATTTATATATTTGGTCATTGCATCAGCTTATATCTTTTATCTTGCATTCAGTATAGTATATCAGTATCTTCAACATGTTCATGAAAAATAAATCTCCTTAAGGATTTACTTTAAATATGACTTTCAGCTCAGTTGCATTAGTCCATGAGTCACATACATACTTTACCTCTTGGATCCATAAAGTCTCAAGTAACAGTTTACTCATCCTTAAACAACATGATCTCTCAGTTGTTGAGTCCAAGGTGTAGGCTCGGGGCATGACAATAACCATCACTCTTTCAAAAATAAGAAGTTCAAGGTAATGATGACCCTTTCTTGATAAAGTTTTTAGTATCATCTCATCACACCTTTTCTCAAAGCCAAACCTGATTGATGATTTAGGGATTGATCATGTGAAGTAATGATTATGAGAGAGTAGATATTACTAGAATTGTTATTGATGAAGGTGATCTTGTTATGTATGATCAAGAGAAAATTGAGGTACTAAGTAAGGGGGAATCATCTAGAGATATAACTCAGGGGAAATATGTCTACACGGGTATTAATATTGATAGGGGAGTTACGGAGGATACATCTCATGAGGGGGAACATTTTGGGGACCCTACAGCTGAACCAGGTTTGTCTGTTATGCTCAAATGTGAATGCATCTGATCAAAGAGAAATAATAGGGTACCCCTCAGTAGCACCTAGTTTTCACTGGGCTCCATCTAGATAGGGATCTAGGATTGAAATCTGAAGCTACTGGGTTGGTGCTGCATCTGATCGTACCGTGCCTAGGGAACATGTTAGCGGTACTTGTTCCTATAAACAAGCTGAGGTTGATGAGATTACCCCTATAGCCAACTTGGTCTCAAGGGTGAGGTCATGACTAAGAAAGGCCTTTGGAAAATCCTTCCCTATTCTTGCTAATGAACCAATGGCTGACCCACATATTTCTCCTTCTCAAACTGTTCTTGTAGGTATGACTAGGGATGTGAAAAGAGTTCTTGATGCTAGCATAATTGCCTCAAACTACCAAAGATAAATTTGTGCCTCCTCCTGATTCCTATTGATATTCTAGATGAAGAGACTGATGTTGTTGAAAGTAAAAAGAAAGACAAAAGTGTGAGTTCTTCAAAACAGTCTAAGAAATAGGTCAAGAAACCTGTTCCTTCCAAGAGCTCTACAAAGTCCACATTAATAGATGAGCCCTCTGACTGTGAAGGTGATGACATGGACTACCTTCCTATGAATCTCTAGGAGATAAGGATATCGACGATGCTGACCTTCGTGGGCATATGGAGGATAAGGTTTACAATATTGACGACACATTTGATGCTCGAACAGCTAGGCTGGTGAACTTTGGGACAAGGACAGTAATTCAGGGGCAGGAAAATTACTGTAATTGGGTGACCAAAGAGGGGTGAACTATTACTTCTAGTGAGGGCATAAGGTTGATCAAGCTTGTTCCTTCAAGATGGTACAACGGAAAATAGGTCACGAGGAGACTCTGTTGGTGTAGAATCCATTGAGATTCTTGATGAAGAGGTGGAAGCTGCTGAATGCAAAAGGAAGGGACCACAAACTCTGCTAGCCTTATGGATCCGTATGAGCTACTCCCTAATAATCCTCCTTCATCCTTTGACCCTCCAGCTTCACCAAAAGCCGAGACTCTCAATCCTTAAACTCTCTCAAACCTTCCTTTTCTCATCAGAAGTGCTTTATTATTATTTGAATTTTGTTAAAACCTTGTGGTGCATCTTATGAATTATCAATGAAAGTGTTTGGTCTTAGTCTTATGCTTCTGGCTATTTCCTTGTCTTTACAAATACTTTGGTATATCTAACTGAGTTCTTGCCTTTTTAAGTGTGTATAGGTGATAGCCCTAGTGGCCATGAGTATTAAATTTACAGATTCTTCTTGTGTTACTTTGTCTAGGTGTTTTATGATGCCAAAAGAGGGAAATTCGTACTTGTGTAACATTTATAACCCATTTGGTCTAGCCTGATCCACTAACGTGTTTTGTTTTGTTGTTGTACCTAAAGAAACTAACATGACATAGGTTGAACTCTGCACACAACAAGCAATGGTTTATCATCATCAAAAAGGGGGAATTTGTTAGATCAAAGAAGATTTTGATGATTGACAAATATGTAGAATGCATACAAGAAACAAGATGCTATGACATGTCATCATCATAAAAGGGGAATTTTTTAGATCAAGAAAGATTTTGATGATTGACAGATATGTGGAACACATGCAAGGAATGGGTTGCTACGACATGTTCCTTTCAGGCTGAGTCCAATTGAGACAAGGAGAAGGTCAACCACGTGAAGTTTTAAACTCCCAAGGGTTTGAAGTGTGTGGAGAAAATGTGTTTTTAAGGAGAGTCCAACTTGCAAAGAGTTTCTTTTCATAGTAATAATCCTACAAGGAAATAAATCAAGAAGATTGACTTGACAAGTCCTACAAGGAAGAGGATTCCCAATATGGAAGGAAATCAGCCAAAATAAGGAGAGGACTCTCAGTATAAATACAAGAGAGGTTTCACAATAAACCTTACGCAATCATACTAAGAAGAAAAGGCATAACACAATCAAATAAAGGGAGTTATATTTGAGAGAGTTCTAATTGAAGATCTAAGTGCGCCTAATACAAAGAACTAGCTTGACGGACCTGTTCCACTGTCATATGTTTTACAGTCTTGAGTCTAGTTTTTGTGTATTAGAAAGAAATCAATTGAGTTGTAATTTATTGCTTTCCTAGAATTGCGTTTAGGGAACAATATTGAGTTTGTATTGAACTTCAAGTTGGGGATAACTTGAAGTGGGATCAACGATTTGGGAGATTGTTGAAGTATAGGAATTAGAGTTAGTTCCTAGGGTTGCAAGAGTTCTGTAATCTGATTTTCAAGTTAGGGAACTTGAATTGTGATTCAACAGTCTGGGGAGATTGTTGAATATTTGGAATTAGAGTTTATAATTTCTTAGGTTACAGAGTTTGTAATCTTTTATTGAAAGGCTCATTGTTTTAGTGGAGTTTGGGTTAAATCCTACAGAGGTGTAGGTCATGGTTTTTCACGTAAAATATTGTGTTATTACTTTTTTGCTTTATTTTACATAGTTCAAGAAATCGACAAAGGAACAAATAGATTAAGCTGTTCCTTCGGCAAATTAGGGGGTCAAAATTTCAACAATTAAGATAACTTAGAACATATTCAAACTAGGAAAGAATGTCATTATGGCATGTCATTGCATTATTAAAGATCAAGTATAGAAAGTTAACAAGGGGATTCAAGCGTCAAAAATGAATCAATTTAGACTATACTCTGTGATGCTAGAGAGAGAATTCCATAACATTTGCAGGGCTTTGAAGTTTGAATTTAGTTTAGACAAAGTATATGTAATGAGAGGATAAGAAATAATGATATTATAAAAGGAGAATTTGCTTTGGGGTTGTAATTATATGGACCATGTAGTTAAGATGGACTAGTTTGTCGAATGGACTAATGTTTTGTTTATTTTACTTTTAGTAGCTAAAATTCTATGTAGTATAAAAGGATTTGGGTTGCTACCAATGTTTGGTACTAAACACTAGGCTTGAACTTTAAATAATTGTTGTGGCGAAAAAATGACAGTATGAGGATGCTAATGCTAGTTTGAGGGATTTTATCTAGTACACTTGATATAGTGTATGCAAGAACTTAGGTCAATAACTTACGAATTATGTGAGGATGTAAAGCATGATTATATGACCTCTAGATGAACAAGTTAATGGATGCTAAGACATTATATAAAGATGAAACTTTAATAATTATAAGAAAGATAGTGTGATCGATAGGAGGCATGTTATCACATGAGATTCTAACCCTCTAGATATTATGTTCCTAATTTAGTATTCTTGAATCGCAAAAGGTGGAGAAATGCTAGGTTATTTTCGGTGTTCCTAAGATATGAATTGAGGGAATTATAGATAGATGATATTGAGTCTCTTAGTATAATTTTAAAATCGTTTAAATTGAGTGAATTAAAATTAGAAGGCATGATATAGGTAAACTGCTATGTGGAGATCAAATTGTTAGGTGATAGAGAAGTAGATAAGTACGATAATAAGAGTATAACTTATACAATGATAGACCTAGAAGCAAGAAGAAGTTAAGAGATATCTCAGACAAAGATACTACCAAGAAGTTTAGTATTTGCAAATATAATCTATAAAGAAGAGTGTAACATTCATGTATATAGTGGTACATGATCATACAGAAAAATTCAGTTATAACTCAGTCTAGAGAAAGAGTACATAGAATTTGAATATTTACTTTTGAGCTAAGGGGGAGATGATAGAATAAAGAACCAAGACATCTATTGAGATTCAAATAACGAAGGATTCCAAAAAATAATATTGCGATAATGATCCATTATTATCCTAGCATACTCCTTGCACTTTAGTCAAGATAAAACTCTACTCGTGTCTTATGTATTCATGTCATGTCTATTTTTAAAGTTCAAGCACTCCATGAAAATTTATGTCCATACTATATTTCTCAAAAGAGAGGAAAATGCTTCGAGCAACGATCTTAAACTTAATTTATGATTCTATGAATTCAAGTCCTATTCTATAATGCTCATGTTCTATGAACTCATGTCTTATGTTATGCTAAGTCCTATGAACTCATACCTTATGATATGCCTTTGATGCTTAATAAACTCATGATACATTACGTCTATGCTAAGTCTAAAAGTTTCATATGATTTGTACCTATGATTTTCTTGCTCTAAGTCCTATGTACTTTCTCTTCCTATGTACTTCCTCTTATGATGATGATGAATGGCTACGTCATATCTATGATTGAAATTACTCTCTATTCAGATTTTATATATTTGGTGTATGAAGTATTAGTGCCTATTGTACTTTATTTCACAAGTCCCACCTTGGGTGAAAATGTTACAATAAGAATAAGTCATGATTTTACAATGTCCTATTTATTCTTGAAGCGCATGCTCTAAAGGATAATGCTTTGTTCATGCCCCCTGTATATGATCAAGAGTTGTGCTTCTATTCGTACTTCATACAATTCGTGCTCTTTCTCTATTTTTTTAATGACCCTCATTTATGATATGATAGATGATAATGAACAGAATCTAGGTAAGAAAAAAATAATATGAGAGACTAGAGACTTTCTTTTAATGACAACTACTGTATGCTTGTTTCATCTAAGCTAATAAGTGTGAATGGAATGCAGGATAAGGTTTAGTTATGAATAGTAGTTACATGAAAATATATTATGCATCTCTTTGTAAAAGTATGTGCGCTTGTTAATTGTAGAGATGCTTGGGAAGATAACAAATTTTTAGATAACTTTAGCTACAAAGAAGAAATAAAATGGATATGGTGACAGACTTAAACATCATGTTGTTTTAGATAACTTTAGCTTCAAAAAAGCAATAAAGTGGATATAGTGACAGACTTAAATATCATATTGATAAATATATGGATAATTACATTATGTGACTAGTGAATTTTTTATTAGACCTCGAGGTTGGTTAATTATTATGATAAGAAGAAAGAATATTCTTTGGAATAACTCTACATAAATAAGAAACTTTTTTAAATGAAAAAAACCTAAGACCCGATCATCGTTCAAAGAAAAGAGGTTCCTAAAGGAAAGAAATATAAAACCCTAAATTTTAGACTAACATGATTGCATTATATGTATAACTGCCTTTGTGTTAGGTTTGAACATGCTAAAAAGCATGCAGTTAGACTCAGACCTTAGTGATTATATGTTTCTAGATGATAATGATAATTGAAAATAATAATGTGTGTGGTATAAAGAGAAGGAAAGATAGTTGAAATGTTTTGTGGAGCTTATAGACTGTTAGTCTCGAAGGCAAAAGGTATTGATTGGCGCATCAAGAATGCCCTAGACCATTGAAAATATCTTAAAAGATTAAAAATTAGGTATGCATCATGCTTTGAAGGTAATTTGGGGCGTAAAGGTAATCTAAGATAGAGATAAGTTTTGAAGGTTTTATGAAAGCAAAGTATCATCATTCATCTCTGGTAAGAGAAGAGAATGTCTAAGTCAAAAGTCTCATTCTTACGCCCATTTCCAACATACTCATGTTCTATATTATATATTTTCCAACTAAATAAAATTAATGTTGAATGCTATGTCATTCATGCTCCATGATTCCATGTCAAATGATCAATGTACTCAGACGAAATTAATGTTTCATATCTAAATGCCTCATGTGACTCGTGCCTATAATATTTCTTCTTAATATGTTATAAAAAAAATTACGAGGATAATACCTATGATGATAAATAAAGAGAAAGTTATGTTTTGGAAGAATTCCCTTTTCATGCTTTAAGAGGTCTATGACCACATTTCTTATGTATTCCTTCATATCTATGCTCATTTTTAATGTCATGCGAGACACGTAATAGTGTTTCTAGTTAGCTGATAACCATTTTAGAGATTGATTTAGTCCTGATTATAAAGAAAACTCTATTAAATTTTTAAAAAAATCTCTCAATTTGATTCTTATTCTGTCTATGACCATCATTCGATAACAAATGATTCTTCCTGATTTGTGGCCTTAAGAGAATCAGGAGATATTTAATAGTTTGGGTCGAGCATGGGAGATAGTGTAACACCTTAAACTTTTGAATGAAGATTTGAACCGTCCTATGTATGTAGTTAGACCCTAACCCAGTGAATTTTATTATACTTAGGTTTAAAGGCCAAGTCTTAAGTGTGAAAAGTGAATTGAATATGAATTAAGGTCATAAGAAAACTCTAGCACAAGGTTAAGTTGAAAGCTTATCTACTGATTAAGTTTTCGAATAAATTCATACAAGGGTCAACTTCAAACAAGCATATCTGCTAGTATATGAAGAGTTAAATAGCCCATTACCTATTAAATTAAAGGTCTATGAGTCTAGTTTCTAATGCATCCAACTGTTCATCAATCCGAGAGTATATCAAGAAGTTATGGTTATTTTAGTAAAGCACTATCAAATAGTCACGGACGAACCGAACCACATAGGAACTGTAAGTGAACTTATGGCCTATTTGACGAGACGTAAGTAGATTTTACAACCTGAAAGTTAGATTGTCCTTCTTAAACAGTGAGTGAGAATTTGTACAGGTGAATTAAGGCTCATAATATAGTCCGTACGTCAGTTTTATGGTTCGTACATTATGTATACGGTCCGTATATCAAATATATGGTCCATATATTACTTTTTCAAATTTTATAAAAATAATATTTTAAATTTTTTTCTATTTTTCACTATTTGGTCGACCCCGATAGTTTCCTAAAGTTCTCTTCTACCTCCTAAGGCTAGATAAGTATTCTCCATAATCTTATAACATAAATGTAAGAGTTTCTACAATATTCTAACATCAAATCATTATCTTATCTTTGGTTAAGTCGAGAAAACTCAGCTCCAAGTTTAAAAAATAATTTTTCTTGGTTCTTCTCCTAAGATCATATTTTCTTGAATATTTAGAGCAATTAAGGTATGTAAGGTTATTCTCCAGATGTGAGAATACTTTGTTCTTCTCCACGAATTACGTCCCCATATTTTTGAATGTCTTCCATGAATAAGTTAGAGTTAGAACACAACTCTCATGCCTTGAATTTTATTAATTCTTTATAAAAGTTCAAGAACCCTCCATCAAAGTATCTAATTCCTATGATATTTCTAATTCTACAAATTCTATGATTTTCACCATAAAATTTTGAAAATATGAAAAGTATGATTTTTCTGTAATAAACTTAGTTTGATGATTTCTCTTAAGAATTTTGCTTATTAAATGACTCATATGACTATGAACCATAATGATTGATGACTTTTTATAAAAAATATAAATACTATGATCTTTCTCCAAGGTTGAGCTTTTCTAGTTATGATATAATTTTCATGGTAGTTCAACATGATTTATGAACCATGATTTTGTTTTAAAGGATAAATCTTATGATATTATGATATGATGATATAAATCTCTCGCTTGTGAATCATGCCATGATAATATATTTTTCATTATCTCAAACTTATGAAAAAGGATCAACATGCTTAACTTTATAAAAAGTCCAATAGATACCATATCTATGATTTAAATATTTTGAAAGTATTCTAGAAACTGAGAAGGTATGGATTGCAAGAGCTCATTACCTAAAACTATGTATTGTCAATGTAGAATTTTGACTACATTCAACGAATGCAAATACATTAATTTTTCTTTTGTTGGGATCAGGTTATGTTTTTATGATGTTATATGTAGATATAATCGACTGACGCAGTAATTATGATTAAATTTTTAGTAGATCGATCTTTAATCAAACCTATGCAGTACACATGGTAATTTATTACTCATGTATGTAAGTAACAAGAATCTCCCACTAAAAAGCTAAAAGCTTTCTTTCAAGAATTTAAGTATTAATATTTACTTAGATATTTTTATGAACTTGAGTCATTTAAACTATGTTACTTAAGAATATTTTATGTGAAAAATTTTCTTACGTTTTCCATAATAAATTAAGGTATGTTGAAAGGTTTAACACTAAACATTATAATTGATTTGAACTCTTAACCTTTCTATGTCATGATTATGACTATGTTGGTCGTTCCTATTTTTATTGATATGTATATCATATTTTATTCTGCCATTTTATATACTATGTTATTTGATATGTACTCACGTACTTTGATCAGAGGCACTAATCTATTTATTGATGTAGACATAGGTTCGCGAATACGTGATTAGGACGCTAATTAGGTTCTACACTTTCTGCGAATTGGTAATCTCTACTTCACTTCAGGGGGCTTAATCTTCATTATGAGCTCAATATTTATGTTATTCGTGTTAATGGTATGCCGAGAAACTTTTTTTGATAGTCAGTACTCAGTCATGTAGAGATTTTATAGATAGACAAATAGTTAATGTCATGCATTCTCAAGTTTGACCTTCGTGTTATATTTCATGGAACTCAATATCATTTTTATGAAAAGTAATTTCTTGATAAAAATTATCATTTTAATGCTTTACATTATGTCTTTCGCTCATATTTAGATGTATAATCATGTTCATGCCGTATTATAGGTACACTCAGATCAACAATAGTATCAAATGTCGATCTCGTTCAAGGTGTAGGTTCGGAGCATGACAACTCATTTACATGAGGTGATTATTTTCATCATTTTTCTAATAGAGGGACTCAATTCATATCTAGTTCTGAGATTTGATGCAAAAGAAGTTGGTACCTGAGTTGAGCTTAGTACAATATTTCACGGTAGAATGATGGTCAGTCAGAGAGGACTATTCAGATTCTTGAGGATATATTACAAGATCATATCATCGATTTCAGAGATCATTGGGATTAGCTTTTGCCTTTCACTGAGTTCGCTTATAATAATGATTTTCATTCCAACATTTAGATAGCACTACTCGATGCCTTGTATGGTAGAAGGAGTAGATTTCTGGGGGATTATTTAGATTCCTTTGAGATTAGGTCATAGTGCATAGATATATTGAGAGACTCCATGGAAAAGGTGAAGTTAATTTAGAAATGACTTCTCACAACTTAGAGTAGGCAAAAGAGTTATACAGATTGGAAGGTTCAATATTTAGAGTTTATAACTGGACAGAAGGTTTTGCTCAAGATATCACCCATGAAGGTGTCATGAGGTTCTCAAAGAAGGACAAGCTTAGTCCTAGGTTCATTGGTCCTTTTGAGATCTTATGGTGCATTATCAAGATGGCTTATGAGTTAGCTTACCTCCAGGTCTTTCGAGTGTTCACCATATATTTCATATGTTGTTGTAGAGATACCATTTAGATTGTGCCCATGTGATTCCATGGGACGCAGTGCAGTTGAATCAAAATTTAAAATTTAAGAAGGAGCCAATAGTTATTATGGATAGGCAGATCCGCAAGTTGAGATCCAAGGAGATAGCTTCGGTGAAAATATAATAGAAGAATCGTCCAGTGAAAGAAGCTACATGGAAGACTAAGTTAGACATGTGGAGTAGATATCCTCAGCTTTTTGAGCTTTCAATTATGTTCTATATCTTTATGTTTGAGGATTAATAAGTATTTTTATAGTGGATGATGTAATGACCCTCAAAGTTATTATTGTATTTTTTTGAAGTTTTTCCCTATTTGACCCTCCCCAAACTTTATTTGGGTAATTATAATTTGTGGGGATGGGTTGTTTGATTTCTGAGGTAATTTGATGAGTTTTGAATGATTTTTTGAGTTTTGAAGATTGAAAACTTAGGAAATTTGACCAAAATAAACTTTAGTGTTGGAGAGGTTGAATTTAAGTTTTGATAGTTTCACTAGGTCCAAAGGGTGAATTTTGGTTTGGGTGGAGATTTGGTTCCATTCCTAAGGCTCCCAAGGGTGTTTTGGTCATTTGGTTGGTATTTAGAGTTTCTTTATGTTGGGTTGACCTCAGTCAATATTTGATTTAAACAATCTCAAAATGGTATTTCATCGATTTCAACAGGTTTGAAATGTATTTTATAATTGATTTGCATTATTGATTTGTGTTCGAAGAGTTATGAATGAGTTTCGGGCTCCATTCCGAGTCTTGGACTAATTTGGAGATTGTTGTCAACTATTGCTAGTGCAATATTTTTCACGTTCGTGTAGGGTTGACTGCGTTAGTGAAGAAGGACTAGGTGATCCATCGCGATCGCGGACCCCTGGTTGTATTCTCAAAAAGAGAAGCTGGGTCAGATTATGAATTTACCTTAGCGTTCACAAAGTACTAGGTTGCGTCTTCATCATAATTGCGAGTAGTGCTTCGTGTTCACGAACAAGACACTTTAGCTGGATAGATTTAATTTTTCAGTTCAGACTTAAGCTTCAATTTTCATTTTTGGGAGTTTTAGAGTTCAAATAAAGGTGATCTTGAGGGATTTCTGAAGATTCTTTGTTGGAGTAAGTTTTTAACCTTCATTTTGATAATTTCTCAATGATTCTCTATTAATTTCATCAATTAACCGCGTAGTTAAAATAGATTTTTGAGAATTTTTTCCCAAACTTATGCGAGTGTAAAATAGTGATTTGAGCTCAGTTTTCAATGAAATTTCATATTTGAGTTCCTTATCATATGAATAGGTGATTTTGAAAGAATTTTCTAATTTCGTCATTGAATTTTGAGTATTGAGTTTTTGACCCAAGTTTGACACCCATTTTTTATCGCAATATGGGTATCAATGAATCCTTATTCATGTGTCGAACATACTTTTGATAGATTAAGAGCGTTCTAAGGTCATTTGCAAGGACAAATCTACCTTGTAACCGTTGATAGCTTGCAGTTTATCTTCGAGGTAGGTTATGACTTACTCTTCTTTAGACTTAGCTTGGATGGAGACTTTCGTGTAAATCATGCTATTGGATAGGTGAATTAGTGAGTTAAAGTAATTATTGGTATGAGTTGATATTGTGATGTTCATGTGGACGCTTATGATGATTAATGGCTAGAGATTTGAAATTGTTGACTTGTATAGCGTGTTTTGAGTTGTTTCACTTATCATTCATCACTGAAAAGTTAAATACCATGATGAGCTTGATATGAATTGTAAATGAGGTAGACACAAAATGATGAGCTACGAGCAAGATTGAGGAATTTATTGATGTTCAGGGCTTTAACATATGATTATGAGCTGAGCATTTCATTGATTTTATATTATTATTACATTTGAATCCCTTTTTATTGCCTTGATCATACATACTCACTTATCCTCATTTCATGAACTTGTGAATATGATATTTTGAAGTAAATATTTTAAAATGAACTTGCATGCCCGAGGAAAATTATTTCATGTGAACTTTATCATTTATGACTTGCATGTCCAAGAAAAAATATTCCAGATGAATTTACTTATTCATGATACTGAAGATTAATATCGATTTTATATGTTCGATAAAAAAATATTCTGAATGGGTAGATAGACCTCACAAGCAGGGACAGAGCTAAAACCTTTATCAAGGGTGTTCATTTTTTTTAATAAATGAGTTCAATGTTATCTTATTCAACCTAGCGATTCTACCATTACTATTCCAATATTTATTTCTATCAAATACAAGTAATCGAGATTTTTTTATTGCATTCATTTAATTAATAATAGTATACAGATTACTACATAACGATAAATATTGATTGAACAAACAAATCTAGATTTATACTAAACACAAATCACATGATTATCAATTTTTTAATCTTCAAAAATGCATTCTATGTTAAATAAAATTATAGATACAATTATTATCTATATAATATGTTTCAAAAATAAAATAATATTACGAAATGGATGACCATGTAAATCATACCTTGTTGGATGATTTTTATTCAAGTAACAAACCTACTACTCCAAGTTTGGAGCCTATAAAAAGGCTCACATTTCATATGAAATATCATCAAGAAATATTGAAAGAAAAATTACTACTACTACTCTCTCTTTCTCTTATTATCATTTATGTTTTAATATATTACCTTTATTTTATAACACATTATCAGCACGAGGCTCGTTCAGATATATTTTTCACTACCACTTTAGGGTTTACTTTCTCTTTCTTCTTGCCATTAAATTTTAATACACAATTTTTATTATTTCTAATCAAATATTTACCTTTAAGTTAAATTTTATTTAAAGTAGGTGTTACATCTATTTATTCTTAAAAACTAAAATTTATTTAATAAAGGAATAACATTAATCTATTAGTTATAGTTACCTTTTTTTCATTAAGGTCAGATTCTTTTAAAAGGCATATAACTAGTTTAAGTAATTGTGTTGTTATGTTTATCTTCACTAAAATAATAATATGATGTTGTTAATATGTTATTTTAACGATTTATGTATGCTTGTATCTTGTACTTTATATCATTATCTTTAATAATTAAAATTTCTTGGACAATCCAATAAATACCTACTTGAACAAGAAATAATATTTGTGTTACTCAAAATTTTATAAGTTTTGAAAAGTCGCGTTATAATAGTTTAGTTATATTATATAGTTCTGTTTAAATTTCTTTTATGGTCATATTGTTTTTGGAAGAATTATTATATTTAACTTATTAACCTTTTTATGATAGTTTTACTATGTTGAACTTATCAAAACTAGAGTTTGTGGCACTGGACATTATCGAAAAAAATTATTTATCATGGGTTCTTGACGCAAAAATTCACCTTGATGCTAAAGGCTTTGGGGATATAATTAAATAAAAAAATAAAGTATCAAGTCAAGATAAAGCAAAAGCTATGATTTTTCTTCGTTATCATCTCCATGAAGGATTAAAAACTGAATATTTAACTGTGAAAGATCCGCTTGAATCATGGGTTGATTTGAAGGATCGACATCACCACCTAAAATTTACGGTATTACCGAAAGCTCGATATGGCTGGATGCACCTTCGATTTTTAGATTTTAAAATTGTAACTGAGTATAATTCTGCTTTCATAAAGTAAGTTGTATTTTAAAATTATGTGAAGATACTATTAATGATGAGGATTTACTGGAGAAAACTTTTCCACTTTTCATGCTTCAAATGTATTGCTACAACAGTAATACCGTGAAAAAGAGTTCAAGAAATATTCTTAATTAATTATATGCCTAGTTGTGGCTGAGAAAAATTGTAACGACCGGGTCCGTCATTATTTCAGGAACCATAATATTTCAAAATTTCAAGAATGAGCTAAAATATATTTTTGGTTTTAAGTGGGTGACGTGACGGAAAAGTTCAGATTTTTGGAAATCATCTGGGATGTCACTCTGCTATAGCGGTATTTTATTTGCTCTAGAGGAACAACTATGGCGGAAGGCCATCCGCTATAGCGGACTGCCGAAATGCAGTAGCCTCAGAACGAGATTTAATAAAGAGACTTCTCCTCCACAATTGGAAAATATACGAGGGTTTCTCCAAAAATCCTCCCATGCTGCTCCAAGACTAGAAAACTATGAGGAGGAGGGACTATGGCTGGCGGGACGCGGAACAACGGATTCCAGGATCATTACCCAGCCAGGAACGCCTTCACGGAGCCAGAAACACATCCTTGCAGCTGCTTGGCACCCAGGTAGGCTAGGTTTTCATTTGAGTAGATAGACTTGCTTACATTCTGTACTTATTGTATAGTGGAAAAGGAGAATCCATGATTAGGATTTCGCGCACGGAGTCTGGTGGATTCGATATTGGTTATGAGTGAGCTAGGGATTGGTTGGATTGAATTGTGGGTTGATGGTATTTATTTTGGGTTGTTTATGTTGTCTTGGTATGCTAAAATGATAGGACTCAGGGTTTGAGATGTCGGAAAGGTTCGGAGAACCAGGAATTGCAAGGATAACTAAATGGGTATGAAAACGAGAAACTCCTAGGTGAGGTTTTGGGAATGCGAAGGGCATGATGAGTAGTCATTGGTTTTGCTAAGGTTTAAGGGGTGGTAATTTCATATTTTTATTATCTACGTAAGTTCCAAAATCAATGTGGTTGTTAAATTATGCTAAAACGGGAAACCGTTCATTGTATGTAAATAAAGGGTGAGTGTGTTTAGTCTTCAGACGGAGGTCGAGGCTAAGATATATACTCGAGAAAGAGGGTAGGTGATGGCTTGATTCATGTATGCTTTGTGTGGTTGTGTACTGTTATCTAAGTAATTGTATGAAATGCATTGCTTAAGTGTTGTTTAGGAATATCTGATAGTCCTGTTTAATAGTCTGGTAAATTAAACTGTGTATTTTGCTTGGTTGTTTACAAGTTGACTGTTCATTGTTGAGACTGTGGATTGTTTGACATTTGGTTGGCTCGGGTACCATGCCTGGTACAGAAATACTAACGGTTGGCTCGGGTACCATGCCTGGTACGAAATATACTAGCGGTTGGCTCGGGTACCACACCTAGTACGGGATATACTAACGGCTGACTCGGATACCACGCCTGATACAAGTTTATTTATTGCATTGTTGCATTAATATTGTTTGTATTATTGTAGTTGGTATTGGTTCCATGAGTGAACCGGGTTGTGAACTTGAAATGTGGTTGTGTATATTTGTCCTTGAGAGGCCGGGTGTTGAGAGACTTCCCACTCACATGCAAGTGTATGTGGTCGTCCAAGTAATATAGACTGGTTAGTACGGATATCATACCCAAGAGACTTATGACTTAGCAATTGTTCCAAGTTATTGGTATACCGCTAAAGTAAATAAGTATACGAGTAACTAGAGTTTGAGTTTGTAGTAATTAAATAACTAAAATAAAATGACAGAATGAAAGGCAAGTAATTAATGATTTTATCGGTTCCAAGTTTAGAGAGAATTCCAGGGTTACAACTTTATTACGCAATCTTAAGTAGTAGTCACTTGAATCGACTTGTTTGTTCACCTAGTTGTTGATTCCGGTGTTGATGTTACAACTATGGTCTTCCGAGCCTCTAGTTTCCGATTCAAAATAGCATCACAACTACATCGTTGAGCGGGGATATGACATTTTATTTTAAAAGCATATATATATCTTACCGTATGAACCAAGCAAGGCATTCTAGGTATATTCCTATCCTAGTCGCTAACCTACCCTTTACATTACAAAAGAGAGGTCTTGCTCCTTATATTCCTCGATCTACCTTGTTGATCCTCCTCCCGAGTTCACAACAATGTTATATATTTATCTTAATGGTGGCCAAGCATCAAAATACTAAAAACAGGAATATAAGAACAACTAATAATGGTAAACGAACAATCAATCCAACTTCACACTAAATATTCATGCGTTTATAGCCATTACCTCAGAACAAGTGTTCTTAGCCACTCATGCTACTCAAAAACAAAGATAATAATGTTTTCATCCAAAGTTATGACTAAGAGAAGGAAGAAGAAAAGAAACCTAACGGTGAAATCTATTCTCTGCCTTCTGCTTTCCAAAAATATGATGGGACCTTTCAAAAAACGCACAAGGTTCTATTTATAGGGTTTGGGAAATAACCCCTTTTCCTTCTTGGATTCGGACTAGAATAAAGCTGGAATTTAATCTAGACAGGGCTGGCGCAGCGCGCCCGAGATGCGCCCAACTTGGGCTCCAGCAGTTTCACCTGTGGGGCGGTGCACCAGGCTGCCCCTGCAGTTGTTTAGGCCTTGAGGCGGTGCGCCTGCAGTGCGTCAGGCTGTCCCTCGATGGTTCAAGCCTATTTTCCTCTCTTTACGTGCTCCCGAACCTTCTGCTACATTGCATCCATGCTTTCTACATCCGAATCATCTTCCAATGGTCACTTTCACGCGTCATTTTACCTACAAACACCTAATCATGTGTCTTAGTACAACATATAGCAATTCAACTCAAAACACACAATATATAGTAAGTAATGCTCTTAAAACATAAGGTAAACATGGGTAAAATATGATAAACGGGCATATAAATATGCCCAAGATCACCACCCCACACTTAAACCTTTGTTCATCCTCGCACAACTCACTATCATCCATTCTATGGTTTACCATAAATGCCTAAGGAACTTTCCATCCACACTTGTGAGCGGCTCAACAATTTTAATCATGCTCTTGTAGTTCATTTCGCAAGCAATATTCAAACACCATTTTTAGCTCTAAGACCTTTCACTTGAAACACACACCCTCTATAACTGACTCTTTATCACAATGCCGGGCCAACATATCAATCTGTGAACAATGCAAGTAATAACACTACCAAATACATGCCATGTGTGCCCTCACAATTTAGTATTGCCCCCTGTTTTCAATCACACACTTTCCTTTCAATGGGGGGCATTTTGAATCATTTAAGCGCTCACTCTCTCAAAAGATGTTTCAAAATTACAACATGCCATAGGCTTGCCCTTAGTGTACAGTAAATTCAACAAAGCAATCACATTCATGAAATCAAAAGGACTTTCATGTGGTTGTAATGTCGGCTTCGGGACGGGTAGGATACTTTTAGGTACAAAGTGGCTCTTTTCCCTATTGCACATGACACTACATTTTTACTCTTTTCTTCACCCTTCTTTTTAAGTTTCTCCCATGTTCACGCTCTCTTGTACTACCACTTTTTTTTCTATCTATTATTCGCCCTTGATATGACGCGTACTTATTGCTAGCAAAAACCTCATTCGATTTTCTTTTCTCTCTTTTTTTTTTAAATTCTTTGGGTACCAAACAACAAGCACGTTATAAGCTTTAACCGGGCTCTACATCATTGTTTTACTACACTCACATTCACTTTCATCTACCCTTCTCCTTTTGTTTCACACTTTTTAGAAGTCATAGTGCATTAGGGAGTTTCATTAGGATCAAATTAATGGGGTATCAACATATTGGATAGGCTCATTATGTGGCTTATCAAAGAAATAGTCTTCAAGACTCAAGGGGTCTTCACTATTGGTAATGTCAAGGTGGCACAAACAATCCTCCAAGAAATGAACAAAATGGGTTTTTCAAGAAAATGCCTTAATCATATTCCATAAAATGTATGCTCGTAAAAATTTACACACACACGAGGCAAGTTCTAGATGCTATTCTATGCAAGAAACCAATCAAAAACTCACACACACATGGCATCATGATACACGTATATGATTGTTACACTTGCATGCTCATACACAAACATATTGAGTGATTTTACACAATTAAGCCCATTTTCTCCCTGAGTCTAATTACAGAGCCTATGTGTCTCTTGTGAAGTTCTCACTCACTTTCTTGGATTCACATGAACTACCCATGATGTCTAGCTACGGCTCCAGGTGGGATTTCTACATTCCAAAGAACAGGCTTCTAATCCTACAATCCTATGACTAATTTTCCCTTAAGACGGGCGTCATCCATCCATCATCGGGACAAGTCATTACTACTACGACGAAACCTAAAAAAAATATCCTAACAAAAAAAAACTACCCGGTTCAAAGGGACTTTCCTTAGGAAAAGAACCAAAAACAAAAGCCGAGGAACCCAACCTAAGAATAAAAAAATATCAACAGAAATAAACCTAGTTAAGCATACTCTACCATCCAACCTTCTTATCAGCTCAAAACCAGTCACACAATGCTCATCACACTAAAGATATAGTAATGAAAAACATAGGAAGTACTTATCCCACCCTACACTTAAATTATAGCACTGTCCCCAGTGCTGCAAATAAATGCAACGTTAAAAAGAGAGAAAAGGAACTCCCTAGGCCTCTAAGCGTCGTCATCATCATCATCAGGAACGAATTCCTAATCTTGCTCACCTGTCCCATCATCCACCATCATCAGTTCTGTACCAGCATCATCATCCTCTTCATCCTCATCATCATGAGTGTCACGTACAATTGGCTCATCATCGTCCAAGGGCTCCTGAAAAGCTGGACCCATCTTGCACCTGTACATTGAACTCTCAGTCAATTGGTATCGATCGCTCAATGCCGCCATCTCCTCCTTGGTCGTAGGCCAAATGCCAATTCTCAACTGTAGATCTTCCATACCATACATTCTCCCCATCCAACTATCATCTCGAGCTTGTCGGTCAGCATTGGAAAGTACCAGCCCAAGTGCAGTATCTTGGGGCTTTTTCTTCATCACATCAACCAGTTTTCTCACAAGGTATGGGACCTGCGGTGGAACCAAATCATGAATTTATTCCTCAATATCCAATTGCCTTAGGAAACGGGTCATCAATCCTCCATAGCAGTAGCGTTATCTTTTGTTCTCGCGAAATTTCACCATGTTGTGCCTCAGTACCGAAGCCACATTGATTTGCATTCCCTTTATGAGCATGTATACTAACACCACCCTATCTTTGGTCACCTCAGTTGTGTGCTTTCATGGTAAAAGAGTGCTACACATAAGTTTTAACCACACTCTAGCCTCTTGGCTGAAATATGCATAGTGTAGGGTGGAATGTCTCTCCGTATCTTTAGTTCTTTCCCAATGGGCCATTGAATTCACCCCACAAAGTGTATGGCGTATGTCTTTATATGGAGGCTCCTCTTTCATTTCCAAGTATGGTGCTGCATCAATATGTGGTGTGCCCAAGAACTCATTTAGGACACGTGTGGTAAACTGGATGACCTTACCTCGAATTCCCACTGTTTGGCTTTGTCCTTTGCCTGTATGCCAGTTTGCGTAAAATTCCCTTACCATAGTAAGGTTGCACTCTCCTTGATTCTGGAAGATGTATTGGATGCCCAATCTGTAGACCATCTCATGAATTTGGGGGAATGTCGCTTGCAACCATGCCTCTCAATGATATTTTGCTTCTTTTTGGGATTCAAACCAGTCAATCCCCCGAACATTTACTGCTCTCTTCCCGAAATTTCGCAGTGGTGCCTGTGGATTTGAAGGGGCTGTTGTCCCTGATGATTCCCCTTTGCGGGACCTTTTGTTCCCCGTCCCTTTGGTAATGGGTTTCTTTCCTCTGGGAGGCATTGTACCTATAACACAAGTTACAAAAATCAGCCCAGTATAATTAGAGCTAGCTAAATCGGTGTTCTTATAAGGTCGTGACAACCCCACACTTATTTCGCTATCAATGGTGTCTATAGATTGATGACATGAGGTACTCAGACTTCCCTCTTTCAACACAAGTTTAGTTCTGTCATCCTAAGACACTATATCCACCAAATGATTTTTACAAATATTTCAAACAATTCACAAGGATTCTCTACCTTATTTCAAGATTAAACACTATTCAAAGTCACCACTTCATTCCATGTACTACACATTCATCATAATTTTTCTTGAACTTTTTAGAGTGACCCATCTCTTTCTACTACTTACTTGCTTTTTCACAAACTAAGACCCAACATAAAATAAGAAACAAAATTTGAAATCCACCAATATTAGTGTATCTACGAAAAATAATCTTCTTTTATAGGTGTATTTCAAGCTTTCGAGCCTTCATCAATGGTGGAAAAACTTCCAATTCTTCCAACAAGATAAACAAAGTTTACACCTACCAATCTTGGCAATGAAAAGCATAAATAAGAAGTAGAGAGTGTTAGAAAGTGAAGGGAGATCTTACCTTGAGAAAGTATGGAGCTTGTTTAAGCTTGGGATGGACAACAATGGAGGGAAGAGAGAAAATTTAGGAGAGAGGGAATGGGGGTGGGGGGGGGGGGGCGCTCCACTATAGGAATGAAGAGAAGAATTGGGATTTAGGGTTTTTTTTAAAGGAGTTGGTCAAGATTTTGGGTCTTGGGTTGGTTGACATTTGACCCTTGACTGAAAAATAAGTGGACCGCCTGAACAGGCATGAGGTACCACGCCCAAGACGCACCAGTCGAGGCGCTCAGGAGTTCAGGCTTTGGCGCGTTGTGCCTGCAGTGTGCCAGAATCGGCGCTCGGGAGTTCAAGTCCTGGGGTGGCGCGCTAAGAAAGCACCAAGATGGGAATGGTCATGGCACATCGCGCCAACAGTGCACCAGACTCCCTCTCCAGTAGTTTGATCACTAGGGCGGCGCGCCAGCAGTCCGCCAGACCCCTGGGATACAATATTTTTAGTTACTTACCTCTCCCCATGTCGTCCTTAGCTAGCATTTTCCTTTTTCTTCCTACAAAAACAACAAACCATTAGAAAAATGGTGGGTTGCCTCCCACCTAGCGCCTTAGTTTAGGTCGTGGCACGACTCATATTTTTGTTATTTTTTTCCTAAACTATAACGATACATTCATGGATTGCCTCCCACGCAACACCTAATTTAACATCGCGGCATGACGCAACCTCAAAAATCACTCATCCGAAAGGGTGATTGAGGTTTTCTCCCTGTCCACATGCTCAGACCAATAATGCTTCACTCGTAGACCATTTACCAAGAATGTACCTATTTTGTCGGCCCTCCAGATCTCCACTTCGCCATGCGGTATCATCCGTACTACCTCAAAGGGTCCAGACCACTTAGACTTAAGCTTTCTAGGAAAAAGCTTCAGTCTTGAGTTGAAGAGGAGGACTTTTTGACCAGGTTCAAATGAGCGCGGAAGGATGTGCTTGTCATGCCACCTCTTCGTCTTCTCCTTGTAGATCTTGGCATTCTCATATGCTTTCAACCTAAACTCATCAAGTTCATTAAGATGCATTTGCCTCTTCTGCCCAAGCTGTTCATCCTCCAGATTTAGCTTCTTTATAGCCCAATAGACTTGGTGTTCAAACTCGACTGGCAGATGACAAGCCTTACCATATACAGGTCGATATGGAGAAGCTCCAATGGGCATTTTGTAGGCAGTTCAGTATGCCCATAGTGCATCATCAAGCTTCTCAGCCCAATCCTTTCTTTGTGCATTCACGGTCTTCTCTAGAATCTGCTTCACTTCCCAATTCAATACCTCAACTTACCCGCTCGTTTGGGGATGATATGCAGTAGCTACCTTGTGATGCACCCCGTACTTAGCCAATAATTTGCTAAACCAGTTATTGATGAAGTGAGTTTTGCCATCACTAATTATCATTCGTGGAGTACCGAATCTTGTGAATATGTTCCTCTTGATGAACTTCAGTACCACCTTTTCATCATTGGTTGGAAGGGCTACCACTTCTACCCACTTAGACACATAATCCACCGTAATAAGTATATACTTATTGCCAAAAGAGGGTGGGAAGGGTCCCATAAAGTTGATTCCCCATACATCAAAGATCTCCACCGCAAGGATGTTCTGCAAAGGTATCTCATGCCTTCTCGATATAGCTCCAGTCTTTTGGCATTGATCACAACCCTTGATGAAAGCTACTGCATCTTTGAATATCGTGGGCCAATAGAAGCCCGACTGTAACACTTTATGTGCGGTGCGCTACCCTCCATGATATCCCCCATAAGGAGAAGAGTGACAACTCTCTAAGATCTCTCTCACAGGACTTTCTAGAATGTATCTTCTAACTATTTAATCCGGACCTTGCTTGAACAAATAGGGCTCATCCCACAGATAGAATCGAGAGTCGTGATATAGCTTCTTCTTCTTTTATGTGGTGGCTTCCATGGGGTACACCCCACTCACCATTAGATTGACAAGATCAGCATACCATAGAAGCTCAGTAATACTCAGGGTGAAGAGTTGTTCGTCTGGAAACTCCTCTCTTATATGACCTTCATTGGGCACATGAGACCAATCCTCAAGCCTAGACAAATGATCCGCTACTTTGTTCTCTGTGCCCTTTAGGTCCCTTATCTCTAAATTGAACTCTTGAAATAGAAAAATCCACAGA
Organism: Jaltomata sinuosa; assembly: GCA_003996215.1. NCBI lineage: Eukaryota > Viridiplantae > Streptophyta > Magnoliopsida > Solanales > Solanaceae > Jaltomata > Jaltomata sinuosa. The sequence goes on along the minus strand of QJPP01001643.1, from coordinate 18,350 downwards.
ATAAGTCTTCGCTTCGCATTCTTCTTGCTGAAAAAGTAATGGATAGCAGCATGATCCGTATGCACAATCACTTTTGTGCCCACAAGATAGGAGTGAAATTTGTCAAAAGCAAAGACAAGCGCCAACATCTCTTTCTCAGTGACTATGTAGTTCATCTGAGCCAAATCAAGTGTCTTACTCGCAGAGTATATAGAATGGAATACCTTGTCGACTCTCTGACCCAGCACAACTCTAACTGCAACATCACTAGCATCACACATAAGTTCGAAGGGCAGCTCCCAATTTGGAGCAATCAATATAGGAGCTTCAATTAAGCGTTTCTTCAGATTTTCAAATGCCTTCACACATTCATCACTGAATTCATACTTCACCTCTTTCTCAAGCAGCTTGCACATTGGCCTGTATATCTTGGAGAAGTCTTTAATGAAGTGTCTGTAGAAGCCTGCATGACCAAGAAAACTATGAACACCTCTTACAGAGACTGGAGGTGGTAGCTTCTCAATAACCTCTATCTTCACGCGGTCCACTTCAAGCCCCATCTTTGACACTTTATGGCCAAGGACAATGCCTTTCGTGACCAAAAAGTGACACTTCTCCCAGTTAAGCATCCAATTTGTCTCTTAGCACCTTGCCAATACCCTATCCAGATTCCAAAGACAAGTGCCAGACGACTTCCCAAACACTGGGAAGTCATCCATGAATATTTCGATGATATCTTCCACCATATCAGAAAAAATATCCATCATACACCTCTGAATTTTAGTCGGCGCATTATAGAGCCCAAAGGGCATACACTTGAAAGCATATGTGCCATAAGGACAAGTAAACATCATCTTCTCTTGACCCTATGGCGCTATGGATATTTGATTCTAGACAGAATATCCATCCAAAAAGCAAAAGTACTCCTGTCTAGCTAACCGATCCAACATCTGATCAATGAATGGGATGGGATAGTGATCTTTCCGGGTGGCTTCATTCAATTTTCGGTAGTCCATGCAAATCCTCAACCCAGTGACTGTATGTGTTGAAATCAGCTCATCCTTCTCATTTGTTATCACAGTCATCCCCCCTTTCTTGGGGACACATTGCACATGGCTGACCCACTTGCTATCTAAGATGGGAAAAACAATACCTGCGTCTAGCCACTTGATCACCTCCTTTCTCACCACATCCTTCATAGGAGGGTTCAATCTTCTCTGATGTTGTTCCTTGGGCTTGTACCCCTCCTCCATGTATATATTTTGCATGCAGAATGATAGATTGATCCCATGAATATCAGACATCTTCCACCCAATTGCTCTCTTCCTCTTTCGCAACACTGCTAGGGCCTCTTTTACCTGTGCTTCATTCAACCCGGCTGGTAGGATTACCGGAAGCATATCATCTTCACCCAAATATGCATACTTCAGATGAGGTGGGAGTGGTTTAATCTCTATTTTCGGGGCTTCTTCAATTGACGGCTCGGGAGGGGGTCTCAACGGTCTATTAAGAGGCTCGAACTCGATAGTGGTAGATAATGCACAAGCTATCTGCAAGCATTGAATCATTTCATGTGTCGCTCCATCTCCATACAAATCTTTCCCTGTGAGGTACCTCTCCAATGGATCTGCGGAGGTTATGAGGGGTATCAGTGACTCTATGTCCACCACAGTAATCGCCAATAAGTCTTCATATAACTCAGGCAACTTCATTGCCTTATAAACATTGAAGACCTCCACCTTGTCATGCGCTCTCATGGTGAGCTGCCCTGCTGCCACATCTATCAATGCTCTCCCTGTAGACAATAATGGACGTCCCAAAATAAATGGAACTTCTAGGTCTGGTTCAAAATCCAAGATCACAAAATCCACCGGAAAGATCAACGAACCAATATGCACCAATACATCATCTATAATGCCCTCAAGTCTAGCCAAAGATCTGTCTGCCAGCTGCAGAACAATTGTAGTGGCGTGAGGACTACCCAACCCTATCTTTTTAAAGACGGAAGATGGCATTAGGTTGATACTTACCCCAAGATCGCATAGTACTCGAGCTATAACTTTCTGGACAATGGTGATCTCAATAGTGAAACTTCCTGGATCCTTCAATATGGTTGGTAATCTATTCTTAATTTGAGACATGCATACCTTTGTGAGAGCGACTGTGGCATATTCGGTCAGCCTGTTCTTGTTTGCCACAATATCTTTGATATATTTCGCATACTTTGGGACTCCTTAAGAACATTTATTAGGGGGAGATTAAGGTGTACCTACCTCAAGAGGTCAATAAATTTCTTAAATCCAGCCTCCTCTCTCTGTTTGATCAACTTCTGTTGGAACGGTGGAGGAGGCTTCACAATAACTTCATCTTCTTTCACCTCTGTCTCTGCACTAGCTTTACCCTTTCCTGTTGCAATCTCAACTACCTTGGGATCTGCTTGTCTCGGTGCCAACTCTTTCAGCTCTAACCAACTTCTAATAATGACTGCATTCACCTGCTTTGGATTTGAGTCAGTATCATCTGGAAGACTACCTTGTGGTCTCGTATTTTATGCTCCAGCTAGCTGCCCCACTTGCTTTTCTAAATTCCAGATGGCAGTTTTCCGATCTTTCATATTTGCTTCATACTTAGCTTGGCTTTCCATGATCAACTTCAGCATGTCCTCTATGTTGCTAGGTATGGCTGCAGGCTTGTTGTTTCCAGCAAACTGTTGATTCCCCCTTGTGGCCTGAATTGATTCTGGCTTTAGTTGTTCCCACATGACAAATTATTCCGCAAGTTTGCATTGTATGCCTTCCCATAATTCTCATTTCCACCTCTCTTAGTATAACCAACAAAGTTCACAGAATCTGGATTTGCTGCCCAATCTTCCGATAGATGGTCTCCCACACACGTATCACAAAACTGAATGGTTGCCAGCTGTATTGCACTGACCTGTGCCTGACTATTCCCAAGAGCTAACTTATTGAGAACCGTAGCTATGTTTCTCATCTGATTAGCCATAGACTCAACCTTGGAAAATAAAGCTGTGTTAGAATCTATCTCAAGCAATCCGACTACCTTCTTAGGCGTGGCTCTGCTAGCATCAATGTTACATTCTGAATTACTCTGTGCCGTCCTCTGCAAAAGAGTATACAACTGATCATACGTCTTCTCTAGTGCTTTCCCGTCTGCTGCATAATCTAGTAGAATCTTCGAATGAGGCTCAAGCCCTTCAATGAATGTGTGTACCAACACCTCATTGGTCTGTTGATGATGAGGGCATGCCATAAGGAGGGCCTTAAATCTCTCCCATGCTGTGTAGAGATTTTCACCATATTTTTGCCTGAAACTCAAAATCTCGCTCATCTTGGCTGTCTTCCCAGATGGAAAGAAACGCATCAAGAATTTCCGAGTCAAATCATCCCATGATGTGATGGAGTTCGGTGGCTCCTCTTTCAACCATCTCTTTGCTTCCCCAAGTAGAGAGAATGGAAACAATATCAGCCTCACATAGTCTACTGCGACCCCAGTTGGTATGAACATATCACTGATTTCCAGAAAATTCTGCATATGATGTTGCGAGTCCTCGTGTGATAAGCCCGTGAACTGACCATTGGTGTTCAAGAGTTGTATCATACTCTTTTTGATCTCAAAACGACCACCTGGTTTGGGATTCCGGATACTGTTGGTAACATTAGTCACGAGTGGGATTGCCACATCGCGTACTGGCCTTGGTGCTACCATTTCTGCGGGAACAACTTTTGGTTGTTCAACTAACTGGATTGTCTCCTCAACCACCTCGTGAAACTTGATAGGATAAAGCGCTACTGCCCTTCTCCGTTGATGAAATAGTCATTCAGGTTCAGGGTGTGGCTCTACTAAGTCTTTCTTACTTTCCAGCTTGTTGACAGTTCAAAGTTTGTACCTGCAGATTTTTTCCAAATGCTAAGATCAAGTTGTCAATACTTTAATAATAAAGCCATATAAGAAAAGTTAGAACTTTGCTAATTTCTAAGTCCCCGGCAACGGCGCCAAAAACTTGTTGGGCGACTTCCCACTCACACGCAAGTGTACGTGGTCATCCAAGTAATATAGACTATTTATTCCAGATATCGTACCCAAGAGACTTATGACTTAGCAACTGTTCCTAGTTATTCGTATACCTCTAAAGTAAACAAGTATAAGAGTAACTAGAGTTTGAGTTTGTAGTAATTGAATAACTAAAATAAAATGACAGAATGAAAGGCAAGTAATTAATGATTTTATCGGTTCCAAGTTTAGAGAGAATTCGAGGGTTACAACTTTATTGCACAATCTTAAGTAGTAGTCACTTGAATCGACTTGTTCGATCACCTAGTTGTTGATTTTGGGGTTGATGTTACAACTATGGTCTTTCGAGCCTCTAGTTGCCTATTCAAAATAGCATCACAACTACATCGTTGAGCGGGGATATGACATTTTATTTTAAAAGCATTTATATATCTTCCCATATGAACCAAGCAAGGCGTTCTAGGTATATTCCTATCCTAGTCGCTAACCTACCCTTTACGTTACAAAAGAAAGGTCTTGCTCCTTATATTCCTCAATCTACCTTGTTGATCTTTCTCCCGAGTTCACAACAATGTTATATATTTATCTTAATGATGGCCAAGCATTAAAATACTAAACACAGGAATATAAGAACAACTAATAATGGTAAACAAACAATCAATCCAACTTCACACTAAATATTCATGCGTTTGTAGCCGTAACCCAAGAACAAGGGTTCTTAGCCACTCATGCTACTCAAAAACAAAGATAATACTGTTTTCATCCAAAGTTATGACTAAGAGAAGGAAGAAGAAAAGAAACCTAACGGTGAAATCTATTCTCTGCCTTCTGCTCTCCAAAAATATGATGGGACCCTTCAAAAAGCGCATAAGGTTCTATTTATAAGGCTTGGGAAATAAGCTCTTTTCCTTCTTGGAATCAGACTAGAATAAAGATGGAATTTTGGTCGAGACAAGGCTGGCGCAGCGCGCCCGAGATGCGCCCAACTTGGGCTCTAGTAGTTTTACCTGTGGGGCGGGATCCCAGCAATGCGCCAGGCTACCCCTGCAGTTGTTTAGGCTTTGGGGCGGTGCGCCAGCAGTGCGCCAGGCTGCCCCACGATGGTTCAAGCCTATTTTCCTCTCTTTACGTGCTCCCGAACCTTCCACTACATTGCATCCATGCTTTTTACATCCAAATCATCTTCCAATGGTCACTTTCCCGCATCATTTTACCTACAAACACCTAATCATGTGTCTTGGTATAACATATAAACAATCAACTCAAAACACACAATATATACTAAGTAATGCTCTTAAAACATAAGGTAAACATGGGTAAAATATGATAAACGGGCATATAATTTGCCCAAGATCATTGGGATTATTTGAATTGCTCTACGAGTTTTGGTCTTGGTAGACCGGATTGTATATCTGACACTTAGGTGTTGTCTAGAAGGGATCCAGGGTGGGTTCGAGATATGTAATGGGGTATAATGGTTGTTTGTTGTGGATTGCTGATCATGGTTATGGAGTGGTTTACATGTGGTTTATAAACTAGAGGAATGGCTGGAAGTCTGACATAGTGTGACTAGCGGGTGATATCCTGGGAAGAATTATCTAGTGATCCTGGATGGGTTCGGGTAATTGTGGGTAGTGCCCTAGGTGTAGTGGTTCCGGAATGACAGGGACTGGGTCATTTCAGGAGCATAGTCATGGGGGTTGACTAGGATAATGGTAAGGTAGTCAGAGTTGGATTTAGTGGTTGGGCTAAGGTTGTGTGACTTGGGAAATCTAAGGTTAGTGTGACTTGGGAAATCTAAGTTTAGCATGACTCAGAAGACCTGAGAGAGAGGGAGTTGGCAGCAGAAGGAATAGAAATGATTGAGGTAAGGGGGTGAGTAGACGATCGTTTGAGATCGAGTCTGGTAAGGGTGAACGGTGAAGGAGGTAGTTATATTGTTTATTTTCATGTTTTCTTGGTTTTCCTATATAATGGTACGTGTGGATTTAGGTCGACAAATGATGCCTACCAGTACGTGTGGTTGTACTGACTCTACTCTTGCTATACCCTTTTGGGTATATTCTTGTTGCAGGGTTGGTGATGTTTCATAGGTACATGACCTTGATGATCTGCATCAGTTTCTGTCCTTCATCCATGATGGAAGTTGTGTCTCATTTAATTTTATCTATATAAATCATGTAGTTGCTCTTGTACTTGTTTAGGCTAGGTCCTAGGGAGGATAATTTAAATTGTAAAATTGTTGGTTGTAATCTCCATAAAAAGGATGTTGTAAAGGTTTTTCATTTATCAAAATGGTTATTTCAGGGTTTATTTTCTATTTTCCATATTTTTCTTATTGTACGGGTAGTAAGGGTTCGTCTATCTAGGTGCATAGAGTAGGCGCACGCATGGCCCGGTAGGTTGGGTCATGACAGATGGTATCAGAGCCTAGGTTATTGGTCTCCCAGTACAAGAGCAAAATGTTGAATAGAGTCCTGCGGATTGGTGTGTTGACATCCACATCTAATATTTTGTAGGCTATGAAGCATTCTAGGAAACATCTCTCTTCCTTCATTTCTTTTCATGTGGTTTATTCACTTGCTTGTATGGGTTGATTACAATTGGTATCTCTTGATCCTAATTGGTATCTTGATAAAGTAAAGGAAGGGGCATTATACTCTGTTTGTAATAAGACAAGCAAGGAAAATTAGAACCGAGAAGGTTCCAATTGGTATCTAGCCTGAGAGGCTGTAGTAATGAATGATGAGTCTGCAGAGGGTCATAAGTTGAAGGTAGTATGTCTTGGGTCTGTGTATAGCTGTTAATTTTAGTGACTGAAATTGTATCATGTCCTGAAAGGTACTTATCATTGGTCAAGATGATAAGGGAATTGAAATTGTGACTATAGGGGAACTTCGGTTTCAGGACGGTCGGGACTTGGTTGGGAACCATGGGAACAAGGGAGTTATTTGTGTGTAATAGCTGGAAGGTATTGTTGGGAAAAATTTTCCTCTTAAAATCTGTTGTGATTTGTAATTTTTGTGATTGGTTTTGAGTTTTGATATGTGCATTGTCAGGAATGGTCTTGGGGGTAGTCTAAGACCATGGCGCAATCGACGGGGTTAGACGATAATAACCGGGAAGGGGGAAGGGTACACATGCTGGAAAATTCAATTTTTCTGGGTTGGCACCATTGGCACCACCATAGTGGAACTGTACCTCTACGGCGATCCCTTTATAGCAGAATTTTCATCGCTACAGTGATACCGCTATGGTGGAATGACAACCTCCATAGCGGAAGGGTATGAGGCAGAAACCTCACCCTGTTTTCCCCTTTTTTTCATTCATTCCCGGGATGATTTCAGAGCAGGAATTAAGCTACAAATTGCTAGGTAAAACAAGAAATCAATGATTTAACTACCATAGTGTGCATATAAGGGAAATTGTCTAAAAAAAGCATCCATGTGCGTTAATAAAAAGAGGGAAAAGGAAAGGAAAATATTGTCTAACACAAGCCCCAAACGGGGGAAACCAAAAAGTTGTAAATTGTTCGAAGGTAAAAAGGGGGGGAGGTCCAAAGACTCATCATCGCTCAGAAAGGGAAACTCCTGCCTATCCTCGGACTCCAGAGTGGGAAGCTCTTGGCCCAGGGCAACACAAGAGAACATGACATTGATGGTCTTCCACATACGGTCCCGGGAGCACCTTTTCTTCTTCTCCTCCTCTAACTCCCTTCGGAGTGCAGCAAAGTCCTGAGCAGTAGGAAGAGGGGCTGTACCTCTAGCGGCGGTGCCCTCCATTAACCTCCGGACCGTCTCCTCTAGCTGGGCGCTAGTGATTGGGGGCTGAGGCTGAGGAGGGGCAGGAGTGTCATCATCATCATCGGCGTCCTCAACCAACTAGCTGCTTCCTGCTTCGTCCACCTTTCTCTTGTTCTTGGAGAATACCTTCACCTAGACAGGGTCGAAGGGGTCGTCCATAGCTACCTCCAAGTCAGTATGGTCCCCAGGCACCCCAACCCGCCTGTACAATTCAGATATCAAGCTCGAAAGATACGGGCCCTTCCTGTGACCCCGGTAAAATTCATTCCACTCAGAGATAATTTGCTCCCCCACATTCATGATAATGCCATGTATGGTGCAAGTAATCACCAGGGCTCGGGCATAGTTCACGTCGGTCTTGTTACCCGATGGGAGGACCTATGAGACTCCAAGTTGAGCCAATCCTATCCTCCATAGAAAAGTAAGTACTAGTGATGCCCTCGGGGCTGACCTAGTAGACCTTATCCCTGCACGAATCATCTACCAGAGTGTCCCTCAACCAAGTCATGACCCAGAGCCGAAACTTAGCCTCGTAGGCCTATTGGAGACATGAGGCACTCCAAGCACCCCATTGATAGTCTGAGCGTCCACGGGGACATCCACTCCTTATATACGGATGGTGGGGTTGGGCTCATCCCAATGTACTGTAGGAAGAATGGCATAGAACTCCTGCACCCAGCTTGTCTATGTGGGAGGATGAGCTACCCAAAAGGAATCCCAACCCAACTCTCTAATCTTGCAGTGGAAGGCGACTGCTTTTCCGTCCACCCCTGTCAGCTTGCACCCTCTTTCATAACAAATGCCCAGTCTTTGGTAATCCAGGAACCTCTCCCATCTAGCTTCATCAGGGAAACGCTCGTACGAATACACGGGCAATTGTTGTCCTCCAGCCATTGGAAGTATAACCTGTAATATGGCAACAAAATTGGATTAGAAATCAATAAGGTCTAAGGGGTTTAGAAAAGAGGGTAAAAAATTTCTAAGTGTCAGCTTGGGAAGCTACTTGTTCATGGCCTTCCGCTATAGAGGATGATCGTCCGCCATAGCGTAAAAATATATGTTGTAGCAGAACCGCTATAGCGGAGCCCAACCACTATAGCGGTATTCATCATCCCCGAAGATTTAAGAGGTGCAACAATGGCGCCCCTTGACCCGAAACTCTATTTTTGACAATCCAAGTTCAGACTAGTGCTCCTAAAGCTTTCTATTACTGTTTTCTACAAAATATTGGGCATTATAACTCCTAAATTCCGTCCAAATCACAACTTTTATTCAAGAGCAACCCTTCACCTCCCACCACATTTTTGGCCTGTTTTTGGCCTGTTTTTCATCAAAACTAGTGTAATCCTTATGCCTATAATGCCTTGGAGGCATTGTAAACGTAAGGGAATCGTCCATGCTTCAGGAATCTAACAAAAATCCAACCTAAGGTTCAAGTTCAAAACCCACTACAATGTATACCCCAAACCCTCATTTTCTACCAAAATCATGTCTAAATTCATGCAGGGAAGTAAGGAAATGAGTAGAAATGAGTCTTACCTAAAAATTTTGACATCGAGAGTAAGGTGATCGGGAGAGAATGTGGTATTTTCTTTGGATGAAATATGGGGAGAATAGGGAAAGAAATTCGTTTCTCCCCTATTTTGATCTGTAGTTAACTGCTATAGCAGTCGGTGTTTCACTATAGTGGGACCTCCATAGCGGAGCATTATCCGTTATAGCAGAGGTCAATTGGTTTCTTTTATAAAATAGAAGAGTTCTCCCAGGTAATTTCAAATACTTTTGCTCCGACATTATCTGAGACCCCGGATTTCTAGGGTACTCGGAGGGTCATGTGTAAATTTTTATGGGTAATTCAAATTCTCCGAGGGAGAGGGATCATCTAATCTCCTTCAAATTGGTGCGACTAGTCGAGAGAGGGCCGGTTTTCACGTAGGTTCATAAGTTACGCGGTCAATTGGGACAGTGAGGGTCCCAGGCTAGTTTTCTTTTTTCATTTTCTTGATGTTGGAATCGTTTAGGGATGAACAATGGGTAAATTGGTATCTATTGTAATGACCGAGTTCATCGTTATTTCAGGAACCATGACATTTTGAAATTTCAAGAACGAAATAAAATATTTTTTTGGTTTTGAGTGGGTGACGTGATGGAAAATTTTAGATTTTTAGAAATCATCTGGGCTGACATCACTCTGCTATAGCGGTATTTTATCCGCTATAGAAGAACTGCTATGGCGGATGGCCATCCGCTGTAGTGGACTGCCGGAAGGCATAGCCTCAGAACGAGATTTAATAAAAAGACTTCTCCTCCTCAGTTGGAAAACATATGAGGGTTTCTCCAAAAACCCTCCCATGCTGCTCCAAGACTAGAAAACCATGAGGAGGAGGGACTATGGCTAGAGGAACGCGGAACAACAGATTCTAGGATCATTAACCAGCTGGGAACGCCTTCACGGAGCCAGAAACACATCCTTGTAGCTGCTTGGCGTCCAGGTAGGCTAGGTTTTTTTATTTGAGTAGATAGACCTACTTACATTCTGTACTTATTGTATAGTGGGAAAGGAGAATCCATGATTAGGATTTCAGGCATGGAGTCTGGTGGATTCGATATTGGTTATGAGTGAGCTAGGGATTGGGTGGATTGAATTGTGGGTTGATGGTATTTATTTTGGGCTGTTTATATTGTCTTGGTATTCTAAAATGATAGGACTCAAGGTTTGGGATGTCGGGAAGATTTGGGGAACCGGGAATTGCAAGGATAACTAAAGGGTATGAAAACGGGAAACTCCTAGGTGAGGTTTCAGGAATGCAGAGGGCATGATGAGTAGTCGTTGGGTTCGCTAAGGACTAAGGGGTGGTAATTTTGTATTTTTATTATCTATGTAAGTTCCGAAATCAATGTGGTTATTAAATTATGATAAAAAGAAATCGTCCATTATATGTAAATAAAAGGTGAGTGTGTTTAGTCTTCGGACGGAGGTCGAGGCTAAATTATATACCCGGGAAAGAGGGTAGGTGATGGCTTGATTCTTGTATGCTTTGTGTGGTTGTGTACTGTTATCTAAATAATTATATGAGATGCATTGCTTAGGGGTTGATTAGGAATGTCTGATAGTCCTATTTAACAGTCTGGTAAATTAAACTGTGTATTTTGCTTGTTGGTTTACAAGTTGATTGTTCATTGTTGAGACTATGCATTGTTTGACATTTGGTTGGCTCGGGTACCATGCCTGGTACGGAAATACTAATGGTTGGCTCGGGTACCATTGATGGTATAAAATATACTAACGGTTGGCTTGAGTACCATGCTTGGTATGGGATATACTAACGGTTGGCTCGAGTACCACGCCTGGTATGGGCTTATTTATTGCATTGATATTGTTTGCATTATTGTAGTTGGTATTGGTTCCATGAGTGGATTGGGTTGTGAACTTGAAATGTGGTTGTGTATATTGGTCTTTGAGAGGCCGGGATTATTTGAATGCTCTACGAGTTTGGTCTTGGTAGATCGGGTTGTATGTCTGACACTTAGGTGTTGTCTAGAGGGGATCTAGAGTGGGTCCGGGATATGTAATGGGGTATAATGGTTGTTTGTTGTGGATTGCTGATCATGGTTGTGGAGTGGTTTACATGTGGTTGATAAACTAGGGGAATGGCTGGGAGTCTGACACTGTGTGACTAGCGGGTGATATCCTAGGAAGAATTGTCTAGGGATCCAGGATAGGTCCGGGTAATTGTGTGTAGTGCCCTGGGTGTAGTGGGTCTGGAATGACAGGTACTGGGTTGTTTATGGATGCATAGTCATGGGGGTTGACTAGGATAATGGTTAGGCAGTCAGAGTTGGATTTAGCAGTTGGGCTAAGGTTGTGTGACCTGGGAAGTCTAAGGTTTGTGTGACTTGGGAAATCTAAGCTTAGCGTGACTCGGAAGACCTGAGAGAGAGGGAGTTGGCAGCGAAAGGAATATAAAGGATTGAGGTAAGAGGGTTAGTAGACGATCGTTTGAGATTGGGTCTGTTAAGGGTGAACGGTGAAGGAGGGAGCTATATTGTTTATTTTCTTGTTTTCTTGGTTTTCCTATATAATGGTACGTGTGGATTCGGGTCGACCGATGATGCCTACCAGTGCGCGTGGTTGTACCGACTCTACTCTTGCTATACCCTTTTGGGTATAGTATGGTTACAGGGTTGGTGTTGTTTCATAGGTACATGACCATGGTGATCTGCAACAGCTTCTGTCCTTCCTCCATGACGGAAGTTGTGTCTCATTTACTTTTCTCTATATAAATCTTGTAGTAGCTCTTGTACTTGTTTAGACTAGGTCCTAGGGAGGGTAATTTAAATTGTAAAACTATTGGTTGTAATCTCCATAAAAAGGATGTTGTAAATGTTTTTCGTATATCAAAAAGGTTATTTCAGGGTTTATTTTCTATTTTTTGCATTTTTCCTGTTGGGCGGGTGGTAAGGGTTCATCTATCTAGGTGCATAGAGTAGGCGCCCGCACGGCCCGGTAGGTTGGGTCGTGATAAGAATAATACTTTATTGATGAAAAATCATGAAACTCGTCCCAAGGGATCTGCTCTATTCCCTGAAGAGAATGTTGTAGCAACATATGATCAGTCTAATACGACAAAATAATTACTGCGGTCATAATCGTGGTCGTGAACATGAAGGGGGATGTCGCAATGGACGAAATAATTATTGTCATTATGGTGAAAATAAACATCATAATAATAAAGGTTCTCAAAATAATCTTTCAAGAGGTAAAGTCAATATTTGTCACCGATGTGGTCTGAAAGGTCATTGGGCAAGTATATTTCGTATGCCCGATTATTTTGTCAAACTTTATCAAGCTTCCCTCAAAAGGAAAGAAAATAATTTGAAATCACACTTGACCTTTCGAGATGATAATGAAGCTTCTCCCTCAAATAAATATAATGATATTGAGGAAAATCTTGCTTATAAAGATGATGACTTTAAAGGTCTCTGTTGGGCGACTTCCCACACACACGCAAGTGTACGTGGTCGTCCAAGTAATATAGATGTCACGACCCAATTTCTCGGTCATGATGGCACCTACAACCCCCCAGTAGGCGAACCAATTCCCGTAGCCCAGGACAGTTAGTAATGGGCTACTATCTAACAAATAAACGAAAGAATAGTTTAATAAGAAAAAGTAAGGGAGCAAGATGAAGAGAATAGATAATAGGAATATACATGTACATATGTGGAAACTAACCAAATCCCAAGACCTGGTATCATAGTATAGAGCCGGAACTACATACATGGAGTGCAATGACCCAAAACAATATATACAGATGTCTCTGAATGGTAATAGATAACATAAAGCAAAAGATAAACCAAAGCTAAGCTCCGATCGCCAAGAGCTCACCCTCAGTCTGAAGTAGTCCCCAACAGATCTCCAAGCACGAATCACAGCGATCTAGCAACGATGGCCCACGCTAGGATCTGCACCAACATATGCCGGGGTAGGGTGAGCACCAATTGCGAAGCATAAGGTACCCAATAGGTATCATAGGCCGACTGGGCACATATAAGATAATAGCGCAGTAACAGACAGAATAGAAGCAAGTAGTCACAGAAATCAACAAAAAGTACACAGGAACTAGCCTAGAGGGAAGTCAACAAAACCACATGTGAGGCCAGCAAGCAGAATAAATACACCATAGGCACAGGTGAAAGTAAGAAACAACGCACCTGGGGTCCTTGCAATAACACTGTATACATAATAAGTTTACAAAAGGGATGGTATACCGGTAACCTCAAGTGTAAGAGGAAGAGGGAAAGAGTAATGATAGGCATGCTCAGAGACAAGAATCAAACTCAACTAATCATATCAATCTCAAATCCAGAAACTAACAGTCTAGCAGTAACAAATTTCATACTTGACCGTAACAGGGAACAATTCTATAAGTAAATAGCAAGAGTCTACCTACAGTCCCCCGGCCGCCCATACAACCGAGGAACACAAACAAGTGAAAACAAACCCTCCGACATCCCATACTACCGGAGCGTACAATCAACAAACAACAAACAAGGGTGGAGCCTCAAACAATGAATGATATGATGCATGAAGATCTCAAGTGAAATGGTATCTCAGTATGTACCTCCTCCGGTGCCGATCCGGCCCAGCAGGTAGGTTCCATTGAAGGACACTGCCCGTATACCTCTACTCCACCGTATACCCTTCCTCTGGCACACGCAGCCCGAAGCCCCAGGCCGGATGGCTAGGTCAATGGAGGTCCCCGACCCCATACTAAAACTCAGTATCAAAACATGTCATCCGGAGGCAAGTCCAATTTCAAGATAGAGACCCAGTCTCGAATATGCATGCCCAGACCCTATCAAGGACTAAAGTAGTAGGAAAATATCTCAAAAACCCCTCCAAAGGTTCCCGGGCATAACCGGGTCTAAACAGTAGAAAGTCATCTCAGGTGCTCGGCCCGACCGAGGCTAAAATTATCTCAAGTAGCAAAAAAACCCAACTAGCACCCGGCCCTGCCGAGTCTAGCGTTAATCGTAAAACTGGTGATTTAAATCATAATTTTACTTTCTTTTATCCAAAAATATTCACAAGTTAAATCAAACCATTTCCAATTTATTTCCATCAAAAACGGGCCCCCGGGGCCATGCAAGGTTTAGAAAATAGTGTCAGTAGGCCCGAAACCCAAATCGTAGTAAAACACGGATAAAACCTCTTTATATGCATGGAAATGGTATGATCAAACACAATAGTTGCCCAGCAGCTCACAATCAACCTATCGACCCTGCACAGGCCCATAGCTACTCAGCAAGCATAACTAGCCTAGAAGGATAATTCTATGCCCGGGACTCGCGGACATTCCCAATATCTCACCTTCTATATTCCAGAGTCAACAAGGCCTCACAGGACCACAAGGGTAAATAAAACGTATCGGCAAGTACTACAAGCATCGGAGGAACAAAAGTAGGTGGGCATGAATAAACCGGTCAAGGTCTCTGGTACCTACCTAATAATCCAACCCAAGGATGCCAGTTAGTACAATTTTATCCGATATATGCTAAGTCTAGGGAGTTTAAACCATAACCTACCTGTCATCCGATGACAAGCTCGAACCTCTCCGAAACGAAATTAAACTTGAATTTTAGCTTGAATAACTTGATGTAGATAATCGATTTTCCTTCGGGCATAAAAAGGAATCTTCAAAATATATTTCCAACAGAACCCTCTTAGCATATGAGTAACAACACTCCTAACAACGAGTAAGAAAATTTATGAAACACCAAGATGTGAACACCAAGGAAATCATCTTGTCGAGAGCTTAGATATTGATAGAACTTGATTAGAATTTAAAGCTGCCAATGGAGAATTTGAACAAGGCCCAGTTAAAAGAAAAGAAAACCACTAGAAAGTTATATATACATATATATATAACATAGAGGCGGTCATGATAACTAATTTAATTAAAATTTAGCACACTGAAATATTTACATTGTTTAAACTATAAAGTAAAGTGGTGGGATGACTCACTGAGGATAATTGTTGCAATATCCCCTACCCCCACGTGGAATTTTGGTGTTAACCAAAGTATTTTGTCCCGTTACCTATATACTCGGGTATTGCATAAGTTTGTGGTAAAATAAATATAACTTTTTAAATATGACATAATTAATAGAAAATTATTTCAAATAAAACCTACTATATTATAATAATAATATCCAACATAACTAAGTCTACTATCTCCGTTAAAATACTAATAAATTATAAAACTCTTATAAAATAAATATAGATGCAAATGTATCATAACAAAATATTTTTCATAGACATTTAAAATATTTTAGGAAAGCAATAAAAATATAACTTTCTACCACATTCAACTTTCAAATAAAATATTTTCAAATACACGCGATGTTAATAAAATTCTTAAATTTAGGTTCGCAAGCCTTTGATATGGAATGAAGGTTAAGGTTATACGAACGCAAATCATCGCACGATTACGATACTCAGCTCCTACGGCTCAGCTCTAAAATAGGAGAACGACCATAAGGACCAAACGAACGGCCAGGGCACCGAATCACCAGTCCCAGCAAGCCATAAATGACTTGGGGCCACTACAGAAAAGCTCTAACAGACAAGAAAATCATATACGCGGAAATGACCGGAAGAGTCATTACATCATCCACTACTAAAAAGGACTTTCGTCCTCGAAAGTCAAGGACAAGGGAGTACCTGAAGGCTCAAACAACTGCGGATACTGAGCCCGCATATCTCTCTCGGGCTCCCAGGTAGCCTCCTCGACTGAATAATACCCCCACTGAACCTTAACAATCGAGATCTCTCGAGACCTCAATCTCCTGACGTCTCTGGCCAAAATTGCTGACGGCTCCTTAACAAATGCTAAACCCTCACCCAACTGAACTGAATCCCACTGTAACACATGAGACTCATCTGGGACATACCGACACAGCATCGAAACATGAAATACAAGATGTATAGCTGAAAACACCAGAGGCAAGGCTAGCTGATAGGCAACGCTACCAACCCTCTGAAGAATCTCAAATGCCCCAATGTACCTGGGGCTAAGCTTACCCCGCCTACCAAATCTCATCACGCCCTTCATGGGTGATACACGGAGAAATACCAAGTCACCGACACTAAACTCCAAGGCACGAAGCCTACAATCAGCATAACTCTTCTGCCTACTCTGAGCTGCCTGAAGTCTGTCCTGAATCACTCTCACTCGGTCTAAGGAACTCGAAGCAAATCTGTACTCTGTGGCCTAGATTCAGAACCATCAAACCAACCAATCGGCGATCTGCAAAGCCTACCATACAAGGCCTCAAAAGGTGCCATGCCAATGCTCGAATGGAAACTATTATTATAAGCAAACTCAGCCAAAGGCACAAACTGATCCCACGAACCTCAAAAGTCAAGGACACAGGCCAGAAGCATGTCCTCCAGGACCTGAATGGTCCTCTCGGACTGGCCATCTGTCTGAGGATGTAAAGCGGTACTAAGATGAACCTTTGTACCCAAATCTTGCTGAATAGCCCTCCAGAACTGAGATGTGAACTGAGTGTCGCGGTCTGAAATGATAGAAGTTGGGATCTCGTGCAATCAAACAATCTCACGAATATAGATCTGAGCTAGCTTCTCTGCCCCGTAAGAAGTCTGAACCGGTATGAAGTATGCTGACTTAGTCAGCCTATCGACGATCACCCAAATGGAATCAAACCTATGAGCAGTACGAGGTAAACTAACAACGAAGTCTATAGTAATCCCTTCCCACTTCCACTCAGGAATGGAAAGTCGCTGCATCAAACCACCAGGTCTCATGTGCTCGAACTTAACCTGCTGACAGTTCAAGCACTGAGATATGAACTCCGCTATATCCCGCTTCATACCACTCTACCAGTAAAGTTGTCTCAAGTCTCTATACATCTTTGATGTGCCAGGGTGAATGGAGTATCTAGTACAATGTGCCTCATAAAGTATCAACTGAATCAAATCACTAATCCTCGGAACACAAAGGCGACTATCAAACCTCAGAACCCCATCTGAATCTAGAGTAGCCCGGCTGGTCTGACCCTGAACAACCAGATCACGAAGGTCACACAACTGCTGATCCTCAAACTGACGGCTCTGAATCTGATCAATCAAAGTAGAACGAACCTCAATACTGGTGAGAACTCTGCTAGGATCTTACAAGTCAAGCCTAACCAAACGGTTAGCCAAGGACTGGATGTCCAAGGCTAACGGTAGCTCTGAAATTGAAAGAGAAGCTAGGCTACCCATACTCACTGCCTTCCGACTCAAGGCATCCGCTACCACGTTTGCCTTGCCAGGATGATACATAATAGTGAAGTCATAGTCCTTCAGTAACTCGACCCATCTCCTCTGTCTCGAGTTTAGCTCTCGCTGACTCATGCTATACTGAAGACTACGGTGATCAGTGAAGATCTCACAGTGAACTCCATATAGGTAATGCCTCCAGATCTTGAGCGCGAAAACTACCGCTGCCAACTTTAACTCATGAGTGGGGTAGTTGCGCTCGTGAACCTTCAACTTCCTCGATGCATATGCTATTACTCGACCCTGCTGCATCAACACACAACCAAGACCAACCCCAGAAGCATCACAATACACGGAGAAGCTCTGACCATCAATTGGCAAAGTCAAAACTGGAGCTAAAGTTAATAAGGCCTTAAGCCTTTGAAAGCTATCCTCGCACTGATCCGACCACTGAAATGGGATATCCTTCCTAGTCAGCATAGTCAAGGGTGCTGCTATGGAAGAAAATCCTTGAACGAAGCGTCTGTAGTAACCTGCTAACCCAATAAAACTGCGAACCTCAGTAACAGTAGTAGGTCTAGGCCACTCACAAATTGCTGAAATCTTTCTCGGGTCAACCCTAATCCCATCCTTAGACACCACGTGCCCTAGGAATGCAACTGACTCAAGCCAAAACTCGCACTTTGAGAACTTGGCATAAAGCCGATTATCTCTCAATGTCTGGAGTATAACCCTCAAGTGTTGCT